>JARBWK010000004.1:41767018-42066584 GCA_030556195.1 Anolis apletophallus | reverse complement strand
CAGCTGGTGCCAGAAATAAATCCTTTGATTTTCACCTATTTCACAGTTGTCGTGTGTTTTCCCTCATCCTAGAACCCGCGCGTACAAGCAGCTTTGGTAAGATTAATTGGTACTTGGAGTTCCATAACTCCCTATTCTGCTTCAATACAGCACATGTATTAATACATAAATAACCACCTCATCACAAAAGCCTTGTCAGATGTTAGTGTCCCTGGTCTACATGAGGAGCATTATCTTCAAATCCATTTCTAGTGATCCATAAAGCGAACTAGATTGTTAACGGCCAGGCATTGTCTACGAGGCTAATTATCTAGCAAGATTGTTAGGAATACAAAAGGAAGGAGAAGAGTACACATTTGAGAGTTACGATATAAACAAACAAACAAATGAACAGAAACTAATTAAACTATAGTATAGTATATGCAAGGAGTATAGAGGGAGATAACAAAAGAGAGAGGAAACTAGCACTATGTAGAGCAGTGGTTCCCAACCTTTTTTTTTTTGACTAGGGAAAACTGGACCCAGGACCAATTCACCAGGGACCACTCTCCAACATTAATATCAAAAGGGTTACAAATAAGTTTTTGGTCAACTTTGAATTCGGTTTGGATATTTGAGGTGCTGATTCAGAAACCTGCATTTTATAGACCACATCAGCTCTAGTTTCTGATACAGAACATATGCCATCCAGTAGTTGCCATCTGCTCGCCCACAGTAAACCATATTTAATAAGCCTTGGCACTGTAAGAGGGTTTTGCAAGACCAGACGCTCTCATTGCAACAGTGTAGTAACAGTGAATCCGTGGACCATATTTTAGTTCTTGCGGACCACTGGTGGTCAATGGACCACAGGTTGGGAATTACCGATATATACCTTCTTCACAACCAGTTGGTCTTCATTGCATTGTTGAAACTGTTATGTGAATTGTATGCATTCCATGTTGCCATTTTTAATTAGATGTGGTTTGTAGTTTAATCATATGCTGAGAAAAAGCCAATGAGGAAATATTTAAGCAAATTCTCTGTTCCCATCACTCTTCTGTATGTATTGTTTATTATGTACAGTGTTCCCTCACTTATTGCTGGGGTTAGGTTCCAGGACCTCCTGCAATAAGTGAAAAAACACAATGTAGGGATGCTCTATTTATTTTAAAATGTATACATTATTTTAATAGTTATACACTATTTTAAGTCTTTATAAACTTAAAATAAAGTGAAGGAAAGTAAGGAAAGGCCCTTCAAGGCTGGGGGGAGGGAGGACTGAGGAAGAAAAGCGCCTTGGACCCCACAATTCAGCGAAAATACCATGGTATATATTTTAAATTAATATTTTTTGAAATCCACGAAACAGCGAGTCCACAATAAGCAAACTGCAAAGTAGCGAGGGAACACCGTATTGTGTATTTTATGTGCAGCACTCTGGAGTGTTTTTGTGAGCTGTCCCAAATCCCTTTGGGGAGATTGTGGCAAGATATAAATAAAGTTTGTTATCATTATTATTATTCCAGTTAGTTGCCATCTGGGCAAGTTGTTTGGGTTTTTGAAGAAATAACTTGAAAGAGGATAGTGGCATGTGGCACATAGGTTGAACCTACCATTGCTTCTTTCTACTGCACTTTATCAATGGTTCAGGGCATACTTGATAGGAAGTGATGTCTGAAAATGTTAAAAACACTTGCCCCCTCCCCAAAAGTCAACCACTGTCCCTCCTCCTCCTCCTTCTTTTTGCATTTGCTGACTTTAAAAAATCATTTCTGAAAATAAATGTGCAGTTGGGGTACATTAGGATACTTCCCTTCATTAACAATGCTTTTGAGCAGTTTTAAAAAATGGAGTCCTGAAGTATGAACAATCATTTTTATTGCTAAAAAAGGTTTCCCTCATAATCGCACCCTGCAAAGAGAAAATCTTTGTTCTTTCCCGCATGAATGAACTAAATGAAGAGTGACATTCCTTCACTTTGCAGATCGAAGGATTTGTAGCTGCTTTGGCACTCAACAATGAATAAATAAAGTAGATACAACTTTGCCCTCTTGTGGCCACTTGAATATTTTATATTCAATATTCTAGTGGACAAGAACGCACCTGGGAGGCCTTATATTTAGTACTTCAGCGAAACCCCTACTAGGTCTTATTTTCAAGGGATGTCTTATTTACAGGGAAACAGGGTATGTAGTACTACAGAGTTAAAAATAAAATTCTTCACAGGTTAGCAGAAATGCTTTTTTTCTGTATTAGAACCAGACTGAGTAAATATACAATAACCCATTATTAAATGGCTAATATATTTAAGAATCATGTTAAGAAAATGTTAGTTTAAACATGTAACTAATTTTTAACTTTGAATATGTTGTATGTTGTAGTGATTTTTAACTATGATTTTTAAATACAGTTTATATTTAATTCTGTTTTAATGTTTGCATATTTGTATATTTTAAATTGTGTGCTAATACTTTTATGTTAAGACACTTTGAGTCCCCTTTGGGAGAGATAAAACGGGATAATAATAATAAAGCTTTTCAAGTAGCTGTTCATCTCAAAAACGCTGTTTACATAGACTTAAACACTGCAGGTCTAGATTCACTTATTTGGGAGTAGTTTTGAAACCATTAGTAATATCAATATCTTGCAAAATAAAAATGAGGGAGGGAGGACAAGGAAAATGTGGTAGCACCTTTGTTTTAGTATGAGTTTTCTTCAGATTTAATACAGAGTGATACTAAAGCCTCAGGCCCCTGCCAACATTTTCTGCGCTGAACTGGAATATATGGCAATGTGGACTCAACCCAGTTCAAAGCAGATATTGTGAGATTTTCTGCCTTGATATTCTGGGTTATATGGTTGTGTGGAACTTTTATATCCCGTTCTTCTCTACCTCCGTGGAGGAATTCAGGACGGTTAACAGCAAGAATTCAATGCAAGACAATAAATATCAGTTTAAATCAGCATACAAATACAATAAATTAAAATACATACGCTAAAAATACATAAAAACCAATTTGCCAAGTTAAAACATTACCCAATTCCGTCAGCACATTGTGGCTAAAATCTTAAGTCTTCACCAGTATCCACCATCACTCTGCGAATGCCTGATTCCAAAGCCAGGACTTCACTTGCTTCCTGAAGGACAGGAGGGAGGGGGCAGACCTAACCTCATTCGGGAGAGAGTTCCACAGCCGGGGCACCACAGAGAATGCTCTGTCTCTCGTCCCCACCAGATGTGCCTGCAAAGATGGCAGGACCGAGAGCAGGGCCTCTCAGGAAGACCTTAAAGCTCTTGATGGTTTTTATAGGGGAGAATATGTTTGGACAGGTAAACTGGACCGGAACTGTAAAGGGTTTTGTAGGTTAAAACCAGCACTTTGAATTGTGCTCGAAAACTAATTGGCAGCCAGTGGAGCTAGCGTAAAAGGGGGGGGGGTTGTACGCTCCCTGTACCCCAGTTCCATGAGCAACCTGGCTGCCGAACGTTGGACTAGTTGGAGCTTCCGGGCAGTCTCCAGAGGCAACTCCACATAGAGTGCGTTGCAGTAGTCTATACGGGATGCAACCAGAGTGTGGACCACCGTGGCCAAGTCAGACCGAGGCCCTGCTCTTGGTCCCACCACATTCACAGGCGCGTCTGGTGAGGACGAGAGACAGGGCCTTCTCTGTGGTGGCCCAGCTGCATATTTAGTTGTGGGAATGGGATGTCATGTAATAGGATTAATAAAGGTGCCAATCATGCCCTTTATCTGAGGTTGAATGTACACTGCCATATAATGCAGTTTCCGAATGCAGTTTAGCTGTATTGAACTGGACATATGAGTCTGCACTGCCATATAACCCAATTCAACGCAGTTAAACTCCATTCTGAGGGCTCTTCCAGACAGGCTCTATATCCCAGGATACGATCCTAGGTTTTCTGTATATCTCAGATTATCTGGCAGTGTGGATTTATATAATCCAGTTTAAGGCAGAAAATTTGGAATCAGCTCCTGGCATATAGGGCCTGTCTGGAAGGGCCTCAAAACTGCATTAAAGGGCAGTGTATATCCAGCCTGGGAGTAATGAAATTTACTTTTGAATAGGCTCAGCTACATTTTGATTTTATTTCATTTACAGCCCATCTTTTCCCCAATATGGAACTGAGTTGAAATAAAAGACATCTGAAATGATGGATAGTACAGAGGTGAAACAAAACCGAACCTCAGTCATATTGCCTGGATAGAATTGCACTGTGTGTACATTCATTTATTTTCAGATGGCACTACTACTGATTTGCTTTTTCATGTTAGTTAGGTTCTTGTTCTATTCTCTAATGAACTGACACAGATTGTATATAGAGGACAAACCTGTGCTTTTCTATATGGACTTGCTTTGAGAAAAATCTCAATATTCCATGTTCAGCTAACCCTGACTGATCCCCCCCCCAAATGTTTTTCTTTTTTAGATTGTCACCTGTTTTGATACAGATTCCATCTCAATCTGTTATATCAGACCACTCACTAGCAGTGCACCTTATAGGGCACCAATGCATTCCGATTAGGGCCACAATGTGCATCAACCAACAAATAGATTATCGTGCAACCTTAAAAAAAACAAAACAGGTCCAATAGACGAACATGTCTTATTCTAGTAAGGCTTGATATTCCCCCAATAAATTTTTGAGCAAAGGAAGAGGCATGAGCAAACTTTGGCCCTCCGGGTGTTTTGGACTACAACTTCCACAATTCCTAACAGCCTAGCAGATGGTGGATTATGGGACTTGCAGTACCTTCACTCACTTCCTGAGACCACTGCCACCCTCATCTAATGACTGATCAAAACCAAATTTGGCACACAGACCACCATGACCCACTCTACATCCTGTTGTAATTTGGAGGATGAGGGACCATGGATGATGGGACTTGTAGTACCTTCACTCACATCCTGAGACCACTGCGACCTTCATACAATGATCAAGACCAAATTTGGCACACGGACCACCATGACCCACTCTACATCCTGTTGTGGTTTGAAGGATAAGAACATAAGAACATAAGAAGAGCCATGCTGAATCGGGCCTCAGCCCATCTAGTCCAGCATTCTGTGTCACACAGTGGCCCACTAGTTGTACACAGGGATCTCTAGCAGAAAGGAGGGCAAAACCCTCACCTGCTCCCGACCCCCCACAACCAGTACCCGGGGAAAATCCTGCCTGCTTCCATCAACACAGAGGTGGCACTTGGATGTCCATTTCAGTAGCTACTGATTCCCTTGGTATCCATGAATCTGTCTAATCCTGCCTTGAAGCTGTCCAGGCTGACCGCTGTCACAACCTCCTCTGGAAGTGAGTTCCATAACCCAAAGACCCTCTGGGTGAAGAAATATTTCCCTTTATTAGTCCTAACTTTCCTGCCTTGGAGCTTTAGGGAGTGCCCCCTAGCCCTAGTGTTGGGTGACAGAGAAAATATTTTTTCTTTATTCACCTTTTCTATCCCATGCATGATTTTATACACTTCGATCAAGTCACCTCTTAAACGCCGTCTTTCAAGGCTGAAAAGACCAAGGCGTTGCAACCTGATTTCATAAGGGAGCTGCTCCATCCCTTGGATCATTCTTGTTGCCCTTTTCTGTACCTTTTCCAGTTCCGTTATATCCTTCTTGAGGTGCGGTGACCAGAATTGTACACAGTACTCCAGATGTGGCCTCACCATAGATTTGTAGAGAGGCAATACAACATTTGCCGACCTATTTTCGATTCCCTTCCTGATCATGCCAAGCATAGAATTTGCTTTTTTCACTGCTGCAGCGCACTGGGTTGACATCTTCATTAAGCTGTCCACCAAAACCCCAAGATCCCTTTCCTGGTTTGTCTCAGAAAGCTTTGATCCCATCAGTTGATAAGTGTATTTGGGGTTCTTTGCCCCGATGTGCATGACTTTACACTTGTTTAGGTTAAAATGCATTTGCCACTTTGTTGCCCATTCACTCAATTTCGAGAGATCTTTCTGGAGCTCTTTACAATCAGTTTCATTTTTAACTACCCTGAACAGTTTAGTGTCATCTGCAAACTTTGCTACCTCACAATTTACTCCTACATCCAGATCATTAATGAATAAATTAAAAAGTAACGGACCCAAAACTGAACCTTGGGGTACTCCACTTCTCACCTCTTTCCACCCAGAGAAATGTCCGTTTATTACCACCCTTTGTTTCCTACAGTTTAGCCAGGTTCCAATCCAGGACAAGACCTGTCCTCTGATTCCATGGCTGAAGAGCTTATTTAGGAGCCTTTGGTGAGGGACTTTGTCAAAAGCCTTTTGAAAGTCAAGGTAAACAATATCGACTGGGTCCCCTTTATCTATGTGTTTATTTACACCCTCAAAGAATTCTAACAAGTTAGTAAGACATGATTTGCCTTTGCAGAAACCATGTTGATTTTCCTTCAGCAATGCCTGTTCTTCTATGTGCTTAGTAATTTTTTCTTTAATAATGGTTTCCATCACTTTGCCTGGAACTGAGGTTAGACTAACTGGCCTATAATTTTCTGGATCACCCCTGGATCCTTTCTTGAAGATCAGAGTTACATTTGCCTCCCTCCAGTCCTCTGGTACAGTGCCTGATCTTAGAGAAAGGTTATATATTTTGGCTAGAATTTCAGCAATTTCACACTTGAGTTCCTTAAGAACTCTGGGGTGGATGCCATCTGGCCCTGGTGATTTGTTGACATTTAGTTTGGTAAGGCATGTGAGAACATCTTCCTTGTTTATCTCTATCTGGTTTAATTCATTTAATTCCCTCCCTGAAAAAACTGACTCGGCTGCAGGCATATGTTGTCTGTCCTCCTGTGTGAAAACGGAGGCAAAGAAGTCGTTTAGCCGCTCAGCAATCTCCTTGTCTTCACTTATTGTCCCTTTCTTACCATTTTTGTCAAGTGGCCCAACTGCTTTTCTAGTTGGGTTTCTACTTCTGATGTACTTAAAGAAGTTTTTGCTATTTTTAAAAAATATTCTTAGCTATATGTGCCTCAAAATCTCTCTTGGCTTTCCTGACGGTTGCTTTGCATTTAGTTTGCCAGAGCTTGTGTTCCTTTCTGTTCTCCTCAGTAGGAAGAGCCTTCCATTTCTTAAATGAGTTTTTCTTCTTTCCAATCACATCTTTTACTTCATTTGTAAGCCATTTGTAAGGATGGACCAAGGATGATGGGACTTGCAGTACCTTCCCTCACTTCCTGAGACCACTGCCACCCTCATCCAATGACTTATCAAGACCAAACATGGCACATAGAGCCCCCATGACCCACTCTACATCTTGGTACTGTTTGGAGGATGGATCAAGGATGATGGGACTTGTAGTACCTTCAATCACATCCTGAGACCACTGCAACCTTCATACAATGATCAAGACCAAATTTGGCACACGGACCACCATGACCCACTCTACATCCTGTTGTGGTTTGAAGGATGGACCAAGGATGATGGGACTTGCAGTACCTTCCCTCACTTCCTGAGACCACTGCCACCCTCATCCAATGACTTACCAAGACCAAACATGGCACATAGAGCCCCCATGACCCACTCTACATCTTGGTACTATTTGGAGGATGGATCAAGGATGATGGGACTTGCAGTACCTTCACTCACTTCCTGAGACCACTGCCATCCTCATCTAATGACTGATCAAAACCAAATTTGGCACACAGACCACCATGACCCACTCTACAATCTGTTGTAATTTGGAGGATGATGGACCATGGATGATGGGACTTGCAGTACCTTCACTCACTTCCTGAGACCAGTGCCACCCTCATCTAATGACTGATCAAAACCAAATTTGGCACACAGACCACCATGACCCACTCTACATCCTGTTGTAATTTGGAGGATGATGGACCATGGATGATGGGACTTGCAGTACCTTCACTCACTTCCTGAGACCAGTGCCACCCTCATCTAATGACTGATCAAAACCAAATTTGGCACACAGACCACCATGACCCACTCTACATCCTGTTGTAATTTGGAGGATGATGGACCATGGATGATGGGACTTGCAGTACCTTCACTCACTTCCTGAGACCAGTGCCACCCTCATCTAATGACTGATCAAAACCAAATTTGGCACACAGACCACCATGACCCACTCTACAATCTGTTGTAATTTGGAGGATGATGGACCATGGATGATGGGACTTGCAGTACCTTCACTCACTTCCTGAGACCAGTGCCACCCTCATCTAATGACTGATCAAAACCAAATTTGGCACACAGACCACCATGACCCACTCTACATCCTGTTGTAATTTGGAGGATGATGGACCATGGATGATGGGACTTGCAGTACCTTCACTCACTTCCTGAGACCAGTGCCACCTCATCTAATGACTGATCAAAACCAAATTTGGCACACAGACCACCATGACCCACTCTACAATCTGTTGTAATTTGGAGGATGATGGACCATGGATGATGGGACTTGCAGTACCTTCACTCACTTCCTGAGACCAGTGCCACCCTCATCTAATGACTGATCAAAACCAAATTTGGCACACAGACCACCATGACCCACTCTACATCCTGTTGTAATTTGGAGGATGATGGACCATGGATGATGGGACTTGCAGTACCTTCACTCACTTCCTGAGACCAGTGCCACCCTCATCTAATGACTGATCAAAACCAAATTTGGCACACAGACCACCATGACCCACTCTACATCCTGTTGTAATTTGGAGGATGATGGACCATGGATGATGGGACTTGCAGTACCTTCACTCACTTCCTGAGACCAGTGCCACCCTCATCTAATGACTGATCAAAACCAAATTTGGCACACAGACCACCATGACCCACTCTACATCCTGTTGTAATTTGGAGGATGATGGACCATGGATGATGGGACTTGCAGTACCTTCACTCACTTCCTGAGACCAGTGCCACCCTCATCTAATGACTGATCAAAACCAAATTTGGCACACAGACCACCATGACCCACTCTACATCCTGTTGTAATTTGGAGGATGATGGACCATGGATGATGGGACTTGCAGTACCTTCACTCACTTCCTGAGACCAGTGCCCCTCATCTAATGACTGATCAAAACCAAATTTGGCACACAGACCACCATGACCCACTCTACATCCTGTTGTAATTTGGAGGATGATGGACCATGGATGATGGGACTTGCAGTACCTTCACTCACTTCCTGAGACCAGTGCCACCCTCATCTAATGACTGATCAAAACCAAATTTGGCACACAGACCACCATGACCCACTCTACAACCTTTTTTCTAATTTGGAGGATGATGGACCAAGGATGATGGGACTTGCAGTACCTTCACTCACTTCCTGAGACCACTGCCACCCTCATCCAATGACTTATCAAGACCAAACATGGCACATAGAGCCCCCATGACCCACTCTACATCTTGGTACTGTTTGGAGGATGGATCAAGGATGATGGGACTTGCAGTACCTTCCCTCACTTCCTGAGAGCACTGCCACCTTCATCCAATGACTGATCACGACCTAACTTGGCACACAGAGCCCCCATGGCCCAGTCTACATCTGGGCTGGGCTTGTGGACACCCCTTATGATCCCAGAACATTGAGCCACAAAGTGGAGCCAAAGGCAGGCTCTTCTCCAGCGGCGCATGCGCACCTCCTCCCTCGTTTCGGGTCGCTCCTTCACCCCTCCCTCCCTCCCTCTCTAGCACCTCCTTCTTTTTTATTCTGCGCCTGCGCGCGAAGGGGACGACGGGAGGCCGCCGCTCGCGCACGCCGCTCCAGCCTTTCCCCTGTTTCCGCGCTTCTCCGCTCGTGGCCTTCAGAGAGGAAGAAAGAGAGACAGAGAGAAGATGGCGCTGCACGTCCCCAAAGCCCCGGGCTTCGCTCAGATGCTGAAGGAAGGCGCGAAGGTGAGGGAGCCGAGCGCTTGGGGGCGCGGGGGGGGGGGGGGTTGTTCGGAAGGCGGTGGCGAACACGGGAAGGTTCCAGAAGCCAGAGAGGCCTGGGCCATTGAGTTCTGAGGGAACACGCGCTGCGCGGGGGGCGGGGCCAAAGGGAGCACGGAGGGTGAGCGCTGCTGGCCTCCGAGATGACGGGCCGTTGGATGCCTCCCTTTTCCTGCGGCCTGACATTCCGGGCCCGTTGCTTAGCAACCGGGGGGCTCGTGCGCCGAAGAGGCGTTGGCCGCAGCAGTAACCCTCCCTCGCGCTGACGTAAGAGGAACGCGCCAGGCTTTGGCCTGGGAGGAGAAGCCCCAACCCCACCCAACCCAATCTCTCCCCGCTTTTCATGGCGGGTTTGTGATTCTGAAGCACACAAGTCGTCCAAGAATGGCAGCCTGCCCCCTCCAGGTGGCTTGGGTGGGCCACTTCATGCCTGCCTTTGCAACCCACGCGCCCCCTGGGTGAGTGGGAAGCTTATTTATTTGAAGTATTTATACCAAAGATACTACTCTATGGTGATCTCGCCACAAGATAAAGAGATAGGTCACAGATTAGCAAAGGCATATAGTGCATTTGGAAGGCTTCACAAAAGAGTGGAGCAACAAGCACCTGAGGCAAAGCACCAAAATCATTGTACAGAGCTATTGTACTGTCTATTCTCCTATATGGGTCTGAAATGTGGGTCACCTATCGCCAACACCTACGACTCCTCGAACGCTTTCATCAGCGCTGTCTTCACACAATCCTAAATATACACTGGACCGACTATGTGACGAAAATTGCTGTCCTTGAGCAAGTAGGGATCACCAGCATTGAGACCATGCTATTGAGAACTCAGCTGCACTGGGCAGGGCACGTCTGTAGGATGGAGGACCACCGCCTCCCAAAGATACTACTCTATGGTGAACTTGCCACGGGTCAGCGCAAGAGAGGCGCCCCCCCAAAAAGAGATATAAGGACTCCCTGAAGCAACATCTCAGGCTCGGCCAGATTGATCACCAACAATGGTCCACCCCGGCCTCACATCGGGAGGCGTGGAGGCGCACTATCCACAATGCTGCGGCCTCTTTCGAGAAGACACGCCGAATGGGCCTCAAAGAGAAAAGACAACGCAAAAAGAACCGCAACTTGGAAACAACATCACCCAAGGAGACTTTCTGCTGTGCCTTCTGCAACCGAACTTGCCTATCTCAGATTGGCCTTTTTAGTCATCAACGCGCTTGTAAAAAGTGTGGGATGAGTCCTTCCTGAATCTTCGTTCGCGAAGTAATGCCGAGAGAGAGAGAGACCCCCCAATAGGCAACCATTAGATGGGAGACATTGAATTAACACACATGTTATTTATTTAAACATGTTCAGACAATTATTAGTTCAAAACTAATATTGTCAAATATATGAGAATTTATAATACAATGAAGGTTAAAAATAAAATAAAAGTAAACAGGAAAGGGAATCTATGGTGGGGGGAATAAAGAAATATTGTATAAGAAGAAAAAGCCAATGAAAACTTTGGTAAACTTCCCGGTGAAATCACCAGTTCCAACAAATGCATTGTGCAGAAACAATACACAATATAAAATACAATGGATATGCTAGATATAACTCTCTCTTTTTTAGCATTGTTAAATATTTATAGCTAAACTAGATATTGGGAAAGCATGTTCATTTTACCTCAAGCATTTCCAGATGAGCAAAGAATGTCAGTGCAGGATTTCAGTTCACTTTCAGTACAGAATCAATGCTTTAAAAATATTTCTTATAATAAGCATAGTACACATACATTTTTAATGATAAATACTTAGGTGATAAAAAAGAATTTGGAAGCTAAATAATTGAACAATCACATAACTCATGGAAACATACTCTGACATCATATGGTTATTTTAATCTCCCCATGTAGTGTGTTCTTTTAACCTGCAGGAGAAGGCCAGCGTTTTTGCCTGGCTTCTATGTGACTATCAATAATGTGAATCCATCTTAGGGTTGCCACTTTTTGATATAAGAAATAAGGGACATTTACCTAAAAATACGGGATTTCTCGCGAAAATAAGGGACACTTCATAAAAACTTGAAAATCAAATGTTAGGCAACCCTAACTATACTCCTTTTGATGCAGCCTTGGCTTTTTCAGCTGCGGCATCACACTATTGACTGATCTTTAGACTGGGGTCTAACAGAAGCCTCCTTTTTTCACATGCATTCAGGGCAATATCATCTACTTGGGCCATTCTGCAAGAAAGCACAACCTTCCCTCCTGACAGATGCCCATCTGGCTCAAAAGCCCTCCAGAGACTCCCACCCACCCCTCAGCCCCGGTGTGGCTGTGATTTGTGTGCCTGGCAGGGGGCCACCTTCCTTCCTCTCCCAGCGGTCAATGGTGAAGGCGATCCCACGGTCGAGGGCACAGCAGACCTGGCTCTGGGTCTCCATGATGAGGAGCTCCATGTGAGCCTGCATCTCCCCGCGCCGCGCCTGCAGCTCCCTCAGACCACTCACCGGTGGCGCCATGAAGACCGGCAGGCCCTCTTTTCCCTCTTCCTTTTCCTCCTCCTTCTCCTCCCCCCGGGAGCAAGGGCTCTTGGGAAATGGAGTCCTGCCCAAAAGGGCCACGCACACCTCTCAATCAAGAGGAGGCAGCCTTGGACTACAATTCCCGGCCGTGCGCAGGGAGGCGAGAGGAAACAGGAGGAGCCAAAAGGGGTAGCAGGATGGAGGAGGAAGATGGAAGTATGTGTGTATATGTACTGGCCTAGCCTTGCCTCCTGTCCCATCAATACAGGAGCTGAAAATAAGGGACACGAAATTTGGGGCCAGAATAAGGGACAGTTGGCAACCCTACCCACCCACCCACCCCCCGCTTTTCATGGCGAGTTTGTGATTCTGAAGCACAAGTCGTCCAAGAATGGCAGACTGTCCCCTCCAGGTGGCTTGGATGGGCCACTTCATGCCTGCCTTTGCAACCCTCGCACCCCCTGGGTGAGTGGGAAGCTTATTTATTTATTTAATTGATGAGTTGAAGTATTTATACCTCCCCCGAGAGGGGATTTGCAATAGGTGGCCATTAGATGGGGGACATTGAATTAACAAACATGATTAAACCACCATTAAAGTATATATATATATATATATATATATATATATATAAACATTCAAAAAATCTAAAACATTGCCATTTTAAAATCGTGATTCTAAATCAGTCCATTGTCGATCATATCGGTCAGTCACATGCAAATCACTCTCTCTCTCCCACTCAGAGGCTTGACCCCAGAGCCAGGACTTTTATTTATGCTGTTTCTACCCCGCCCATATCAGCCCGAAGGCGACTCAGGGCGGCAAACAGTCGGCACAAGTGATGCCTCTCTTTTCTTGGGAATACCAGGAGGGAGGGGGCAGATCTCATACCATTTGTGGGGAGTTTCAAAGCCGAGGGGCCACCACTGAGAAGGACCTGTTTCTCGTACCCACCAGTCACGCTTGCGAGGAAAGGAGGTTTCCTGTATGCCCCTTTTCCCACCCTGCTGTTGTGACAGCAGCTTCAAGGTCACTTTATAGAACGCTGACTACAACACATGGAACTAAAGTACAACAAAAGATAGTATCGAGCGATTATAAAAATATATATTCGAAAGGCATATGTCTGTGGAACGCACTCCCTATTGATATTCGATCAGTTTCATCCCTCCTGGTATTCAGAAAAAAAGTGAAATCCTGGTTATGGGACCAAGCATTTGCACTTTAGCACGATACGGCACTTTGATTGGATTGAGATGGCAATCTGGTGGACAAGACCTAATGCTATGGATGGAATACTGTTTTAACTGTTGTGAATTTACACGATGCATTTTAATGTTAATTGTATTTTTAATGTATTTTAATTCTAGCTGTATTTTAATGTATTTTATTCTTAACTGTTTGCTTTTATTATATGTATACTATGTGGCATCGAATTGTTGCCGTTGTTAGGCCGCTCTGAGTCCCCCCTCGGGTGGTGAGAAGAAGCGGGGTAGAAATGATGGAAATAAATAAATAAATATATCACCGAAACAATCCCTCAGTGTAATAACCACATCCAGCATAAATAGCATTAAGAAAAGGGCACATACAATCACAACAACATCATATAAACAAAGCCATGGTACACTATCCGCCGAATAAGTGGTATCTCTAAGAGTAATGCAGGTAACCTGGAGATAATGAGTCGGGTAAATCCGATATGGTAGTCCATTGGTTATTGTCACGATGCACGGACTTGACCGGCCCCTTAATCACACACACAGAGACGGACTGAAGGCTAACTACTTTATTGAATATAAAAACAGTTCAAAAGGTAAATTGTCCATAAGAATAGCAATGCAATCCAAAGGCTTGAAGCAAACAATGTCCAAAACAACTTGGTAAAGTAATCCAAAGGCTAAAGCAGGGCTCCGCGCAGCAATGCGGATTCAGGAACAAGGCAAGGTAAATGCAAGGCAAGACTTGATGGCCACTAGCCAACTTAGCTCCGTGGACCAACTTCGCTACACGTCTGCTCAGAAGAGACGTGGCGAAGCACTGGGGATACGTTCCCACGGATCCTATACTTAATCTTTCGGCCGAGGTCCCCGACGCTCTAGGCTTCGTCGTCTCCAATCCTTGCTGACGGACCTCGGCCTGTCTAGGCTGCGGTACCATCCCCTTCTGCTGGACTCAATGCTACTTCTCCTATCAAAGGTTCGGCCTTGTCTCCCAGCACCTGGGTCTCTATCTTCATGAGAGCTCTCCTCCCTAGAATCTTCCCAGCCGCTTTCTTCCATGTTTTCACTCACAAGCTCCTGTGAGCCTCTCCCACCCGGGTGTTCATAACTTTCGCTATCAGTGCTTTCCATGTGCACCTGGTTATCTATGTCTACGTAAGGGTCAAGCCAACCTCCTTCCCATGCCAAACTTTCTGTGGGCGAAGGAGGCCCACTGATGGGAAACTGTCCTTCTTCTAACCCTTTCAAATCCTCTTCTGAATCTGGCTCTGCTGCTGCAGGCCCTAATGCCAATGGGACCCCGGGTCCTAGCCCCTGTTCTCCAGGCACAAACGAGAACTGCTGTGCTACAGTTATAGTCCCAAAATCTCAATAATACAGTTTGTATAATACTGCGTACTCCAGGGATATAAGTCTTGTGTTGGGCGGTGTATCCAAAGAGAGACCTGTGTCCCGGGGAACGCCATGAGACGCCAGACCCAGCCGCAACAGTCGAACTGCAAGGCCTGATGCCATTTCGCCCGAAACCGGGCTTTATCAAGCGGAAGGTTTTACAGAAACATGTTAAGCGTCCTGGATATACATATCTGTAAACAATTATAATAATTAAAAATAGTTCAATTCCTACAGAGAATTGAACTATCCTACACTTTATAGAACAGGCATGGGTAATCGTATGATAGTTGGGTCCGGAAGCTCCAAGCGTTACAGAGTTTCAGCTTCACTCCTTCGGGAGCGCTGTTTATACAATGTATAACGGGACAGACTGAGGTACTGTAAGCCAGGCCGGACACAGATATTATAGAAGGAATGTAAGAGTTCTGTAATGGTATGACCCTTACCTGAACCCAAAACCTATCCTCTAATCCTTACCCTAAACCATAAACGTTACCCTAAACCTTATCCTAACCCTCCCCTCCTTTCTATCCTTCCACCAAATGCAACTACGAAGTATATTCCCACCCTCAGTGTGCTGCTCTTATTTCCTTATTCACAACCACCATTGTGGAATGTGTGTAACGCTCGGAGGTTCCGGACCCAGCTATCATATTATCACCCAGGCATGGGCAAACTTGGGGCCCTTCAGATGTTTTGGACTTCAGCTCCCACAATTTTTAACAACTGGTAGGAATTGTGGGAGTTGAAGTCCAAAACACCTGGAGGGCCCAAGTTTGCCCATGCCTGCTCCATAGAATCATAAAAGTTAGAAGAGAACCTAGAGGCCATCCCACCCAGTCCAACCCCATTCTTCCATGCAGGAACACACAATAAAGCATTCTCAACAATTGACCACCTGTCTTATTTATTTATTAATTATTTAGTTCATTTTGCCCTGCCTTTCTCACCCTTTGGGGACTCAAGGTGGCTTCAATGCCACATGGACATAACAATAAAACACACCCCATAAAACAGTTATAAAACAGTTAAAACATATGAGTAATTAAAACACATAAACAGTTAAACCATATATAGTGCCGAGTTTTGATCTCATACTTATCCATAGTCATAATCATTATTCAGGCTGTTAAAGTCTGATTCTGTAATATCCTATTTGCCAAATGCCTGTGAACAAAAACAGGTCTTAAACATTTTTCTAAAGACCAGGAGGGACAGGGCCTGCCTGATGTCATTAGGCTTGCCTGGTGTCATCTTCTGCATATCTCTAGAAAAAGAAACTCCCAACACACTAAAAGGCAGCATATTCCAGATTACCTGAAATATTAGGTTTCTTTATAAACTTCGGGGAGAGCATTAAGATCAGGCATCCGTGACACTCTCCATTTGAATTTCGCTAGAGAGGGGTCCTCCTCGGGAGTGGCTCCTTCTCTTTGAAATGCCCTCCCAGGGGAGATTACATCTGCACCCTCTTTGTTGGCTTTTAGGAAGAGCCTAAAATCCTCCTTTTCAAGGAAGTATTCAGAGGAAACTAGCAATATCCATCCAAAGGTTAGGGAGGCCTTTAGACTTCATTACGTATTATCAGGGTGGTTTTAAATGTATTTTATTGGGGTTTTAATTAGTATTTGACAGGATTTGCTAATACTTACAGTATTAACTTGTTATTAATTTTATAATGTATGTTTTAGTGGCTGTATGCTACCTTGGATCCTTGACTGGGGAAAGGCAGGTTATAAATTTCATATTTCATAAATAAATATTCTACTGCTGAACAGTTCTTATAACTGATCAGGGAGTGGGGAGATGGTCCCAGAGGTGCTGTAAATATTATACCGTCAACTCTTCACTTTTGCAGGTTTCATTATTTGTTGATCTCCATAGTAACTTGTCTCTAGAAATCTCTGGGTTGTCCAGTATGGCTCTGTGGCCAACTTCTAGCAGAAGAGTTGACCATAAGAGTTGTAGTGGAGTACTTAGACTCCTACACTGTCCTATATCCCTGGATCTGATCCCAGATTATCTGATTTAAACTGGATTATATGAATCTCTACTGTTAAATAATATGGGATAAGAAGATAATCTTTTATACAAATACTTTTTTGAATGCTAAAAGAATAATGTAGTGAAAAGTGTTGATGAGAGTACATTTTGTTTTGCTATCTTTACATATAATTCAGATCTAAAATTTAAGATTACTCTTAATTTTCAAAATTCATGTCTACTATTCTGTGTGTGATTCTGAGAGCATTTTTTTCATGCAGCATTATTCAGGATTGGAGGAAGCTGTGTATCGAAACATTAACGCATGTAAGGAACTTGCCCAAACAACTCGCACAGCCTATGGGCCAAATGGTAAGTCAAAAAACTGTGTACAAATATAATTCAATTTTATTTCTGTGTAACATATAATTGGGAAACTAGAAAGTATAAATGGCAGTGCTGATGCTGACCAGTAAAGCTGGGAAATCCATGATTTGTTTGGATAATTAATTAGAGCTCAGAATTTGTTATGTCTATTAGCATGCTTAGAGTATTGAAACATAAATCTGAATTATTTAACAGTCGGCATTTTTAATTGACCTCTGATGTGATTAATTTGAGTTATTCCATTTTTGTTTATTTCAGGGATGAACAAAATGGTTATCAATCATTTGGAAAAACTTTTTGTTACTAATGATGCAGCTACTATCTTAAGGGAATTGGAAGTAAGTTCCCTTTCATTCATACTCTGTTTAAAATACAATTATTTACATTACATGTTTCATAGAGTGTTTTGTATGTTATTTGTTACATGGATTTAAATTATTCCTTTGCAGTAGAAACACAGAAAGGGTCATGTGTTGAACTTTATTTGAAGTAGAGGCAGTTGAATGATCACCTGAGTTGAATAGAGGTCTATATGACTAATTTGGGCATTTTGCTGTAGGGAACTACAAAAAAAATGCAAAACTTTCAAGACATTACCTTTTAAAATGTTTACAGTGCACTACCTCTTAAAATTAGGAGCAGCATATGAGCTATATATCTTGGATGTTTAGCATAAGACAATACACAGTAAAATAAACTGTTATGTAATTATTTTTAAATTGAACTTAAAATGTTTTCTCTGATATGCAATCTTGAATAGGTTCAGCATCCTGCTGCAAAAATGATTGTGATGGCTTCTCATATGCAAGAGCAAGAAGTTGGTGATGGAACAAATTTTGTTCTTGTTTTTGCTGGAGCTCTCCTGGAACATGCAGAGGAGCTTTTAAGAATGGGACTTTCTGTTTCAGAGGTAATTTTCATCTTGCTTCAATTATTACAGTTCATATTTGTATTTGTATTCTAGAACAATATGACCTTGAATAGTCAAGTTAAAATCAATCCCTTTAAGCTGAAGTACTTTTGTTTAGGATTTTTCTAAATATTCAAGGAATCGGGTCCTGTCTGATCTTGGAAGCTAAGCAGAATCCATCTTAGTTAATACTTTGATTGGAAACTACCAACAAATACCAGGTTTTTAATACTAATTTCTGAGGAAGGAATTGACACATTCATTGCTTAAGAAAAAGCAAAGAAATGCATGGATCTGTCGTAAGTTGACAGGTAGCTTGAGAGCACATACCTACACAAATATTGTGTAAGCAAATATAAGGCTAGTTTAATTCTGGGGTTTTTTTGTTTCAAATTATCTTTGAACAATGTCAATGCATTTTCAACATCTCCAATTTTAACTTGTACAGAATTCTTTACAGATTTTGAAACGTTTATTCATATTTACGTTGGGCAACAATGACAGTACATTTTTGGTGTATTTAATTACAGGTGATTGAAGGCTATGAAAAAGCTTCCAAGAAAGCCTTAGAAATTCTACCTGATCTAGTATGTTGCTCTGCAAAAAATCTTCGGGATGTTGAAGAAGTGGCCTCTTTGTTGCAAACTTCGATAATGAGTAAACAGTGTGGCAGTGAAGCCTTTCTAACTAAACTTATTTCTGAAGCATGTGGTAAGTAAATGTTAGCATAGGTGTATCTGAAGTTACTGGGAATTGTTTCAATAATACCCTTTATATGTCGATTTAATACAACTTGGGTTTTGTAATGGAAGCAGATTTCAATCGCACACTCATAACTAAATTATTGTTACTCCATTTTGTTTTTCATTGTGGCCTATCTGCTAGGTTGATTTTACAATTTCTGCAAAGGGAGAATAAAACTTGTGTATACTTTAACATTTTTACTTACTCAATTCTCATATGTTGAAGATACTCTGCAGGAACTTAGGATTTGAAAAAAAATGATTTTATATAACAATCTTTCCAAATGTCATGTAATTTTGGTTTTTAATTCATTTTCAGTATCTGTTTTTCCTGATTCGGGCCACTTCAATGTTGACAACATTAGAGTGTGCAAAATCTTAGTAAGTAATCCTTGGAATTTATTTTCACTACTAAATGAGTAGACTTTAAAGATGGTCATACAAGGAAACTATTTTAATTGTTGCTACATTTAAAGATCCCAGCATTGATTTGGTCAGCTTTATGTTTTAGGAATATAATTTCTTAGTGCAAAATTTATTATTGCCAGGCAAACTTTAGTTGGAGTAAGATAGATGACAAAGTGTTAAGAAATATACCTTCTGCCACATGTAAGTCTTTAGCAGACATTGTTTGTATGCAGCCAAAGTTTTCCATTGCATTCCACGTTTTTCCGGAAAAAATTAGATAGTGAATAATTCTATTAAAAGGTTGAGATTCTTAAGCAGAATGCACAGAAAAAGATGAATTCTCATTTGAGTAATATCAGTGTAATGTTGATAACAGAGCAGATTATTTTTGCACAAGTAGGAGAGAGAAGGCTTGACTTGGAGTAGGTAATTTTCCAGTCTTCAGAGACAGGAAGATATATTGTAAAGTTTGGAGGAACACATTTTTAAATAAAAGAACAAAGGTAATCTTAAATTTAAAAATATGTTTTTCTTAACTATAATAGGATAATAACTTACCTTTTTTTCCTTCAGGGTTCTGGCATTTGCGCATCAACAGTTTTGCATGGCATGGTCTTTAAAAAAGAAACTGAAGGCGATATTACTTCTGTCAAAAATGCTAAAATAGCTGTGTATTCTTGCCCTTTTGATGGTATGATAACAGAAACAAAGGTACAATCTTCTTGATGGTATATTTCCTTTAAAATAATTGTTTATATGCTGTTCTTCAGCTTGAAAGAATTCTAGTGTTTCCAGATCAGTTAAAGCAGTCTGGCATTGGGCTAACAATCTATTAACTAATTAATTTTCTTTTGATGAGTTGAACTTGATGGCTTGTGGGCCCCTTCTAGCTCTGTAATTCTATTTAAAAAATATGCAAAAAAATACATTTGGTATGTAGTTTTTGTGAGTTATTGGGAAAACATTTTCTGTTCACAGGGAACTGTACTAATCAAGAATGCTGAAGAGCTGACAACTTTCAGTAAAGGAGAAGAAAACTTAATGGAGTTACAAGTGAAGGCCATTGCTGATGCTGGTGCAAATGTTGTAATTACGGGCGGGAAAGTGGCAGACATGGCCCTGCATTATGCTAATAAGTACAAACTTATGGTGATCAGGTAAGATTAAAAAGATGAAAATGCACTAAATGTTCTAGATCAGGGGTGCTCACACTTTTTTAGCATGCGAGCTACTCTTAAAGCAACCAAGTCCAAAAGATCTACCTGCCCCCGCCGCCGTGCGCTCCCGCGCGCTCTTGCCACCGTGCGTGCTCCTGCTGCTATTTTCCGCCCGCGCAGCGCTTCCGCCTGCGGGGCATTGCAGGAAGGAGAAAGCACGAGGCGGGGCATCCAGAGGGAGCGCTCTGCCCTGCCTGTCTCGCCGGCAACGGAGGCTGCACAGCTGCTTCTGGACGAGAGGCAGGGCGCTCCTTCCAGAGGCCCCGCAAGCAAAAGAAGCACCACGAGAGCAGAAGCCAGCAGCAGGAGCGCCCCATCCGGCTGGTGAGGCCCGAAGATCACCTGGAAGAGGGCCGAAGATCTACTAGTAGCTCCCGAGCTACCTAATGAGCACCCCTGTTCTAGATGCTGACATTATTGAGGAGATATCCTGAAAATCATCTTGCACTACTGTGTGCTGCAGCTTTTGCTTATAATTTTAAGGTTGTGGTTTGTTAATTTTGTTAATTTCAGTTGGGGTGGTCTTACCCACCAAGTCCAGTGTACAAGTGCCTGAAAATCTAAAGTTTGTCAGCTATTTTACATGCATTTGGTGGGGGGGAATGGTCATAAAGGAATACTGCAATGTAATGTATTGTGGTAGAGCTGTGATAGAGCTGTTCTTACATAAAAGTATGTATTTTGGATTGCTTGGCACATAAGTGTCTGTTGTCATGTGTGCCAAAGGGAATAGATGTCAGTATTTTAGATGCTATTGGAGTGCTTTGGTTGTATCTTCCTGCATGGCAGGGAATTGAATTGGATGGTGTTTATGGTTTCTTCGAACCCTATGATTCTGTTAAATTCTTTGTAATACTGGTTTTAAGGTAGCATCAGTTAAGTGTTTTAGTGAACATTCCTGATAATTGTAATTTCATTGTATTAAGAAATTTTAGGTTATAGAATCAATGTTATTATGAACACTATTTGTGTATTTTCTTAAAGGCTGAACTCTAAGTGGGATCTCAGGAGATTGTGTAAAACCGTTGGTGCCACAGCCCTACCCAGACTGGTAGGTAAATAACAGTAGAGCTTCTTTTAATGGAGATTCATTTCTTGTTTGAACTATAATTCCCTTTCTACTTTCCAGACACCACCAAATCTAGAGGAATTGGGACATTGTGACAGTGTGTATTTATCAGAAGTTGGAGAAACACAAGTAGTTGTGTTTAAACATGGTATGTTTTGGTATTATTTTAGTAAATGATATTGTATTGTTTTTGTTAAACATACACACACACACTTAATCATGCTTCATGATTTTATTTTTCATTCTGCTCCACAGACAAGGAAGATGGTGCTATTTCCACAATAGTAATTCGTGGCTCAACAGATAATCTCATGGATGATGTAGAAAGAGCAGTAGATGATGGTGTCAACACTTTCACAGTCCTTACTCGGGTGAGTAAAGCCCTGCGAATAGATCACTTGGTTTTGAGGAATTATTTCATACCTCCCAAAGTGCAAACCCATTATGCTTTAAAGTGACTGACTACGCTAAGCCTGTTGTAGGGTTTTCTTGGCAGATTTTTTTTCAGAGAAGGTGTCCCAGCGTTTTTCTCTAATATTGAGAGAAAGTGGTTTGGTTAGGCTCATGTAAGTTTTCATGTCTGCACAGGGATTTAAACCCAGGTTTCCCAAAATCCTAGCCCAAGATCAATACAGAAGAAGAAACAAAACACATCAGTATAGGATACTCAAAGGAATGTAAATTAAATGTAAATGAATACATTCATAGTATGTAAATATGTTAGGCTTGTGCATTTTGGCTGAACCTCAATCTGTTTCTGCTGGCCAAATTTTGGGGGACCCTTGGATCCGTTTTCATGCGCCTCTCAAAGGCGGATGGGTAGTTGAATAGCTGTTTTCGGTCTGCAGTCAAAAAATGCAGCTAGATCTGGCCGATTGGGGGGCTTCCCGGGCTCCTCTTCCCAAGGGCTTTCGGGATGAAAATGACCACACTTGGAGGACACATCAACCACTGTTAGCTCACCAAGTTTTATAACGTTTGAGTCATCCCCTGATTTTTAGGATTTTTTTCTTTTTAGAAATAAAATCTCCTTAAAAAATCCCTAAAAGGGATTCATCCGCTAACCCCATCCTGTAACTTCTCTAAGAGCAGCAGCAGGGTACCATTCCTGCTTGCAGAATGTCAAAGTTGCCACATCACACAGCCCAGTACTCCACTACTGACAACAGCAAAAGGATTACTACAAATTCTTACTATTATTACTTGACATTCAGAAGGCAGAGAGCACAGAAATATAAAAAGAGAATTTCTGTGCAAAGGAATGAAATGGTAGGTTGGTAACTAGGTAGTAGTTTTCTGAGAATGAGGTTTTTCTGTTTGGTTTGCTGGGATTATTGTTAATAATAATGTTTTTAAAGTATTTTCTGAAGGAGAGGAGAAAAAGAAGCTATAGAGGGGCTCAAGGTTCTCGGAACCACCCAAATATTTTAAAGAAAAGTACACCAAATGAGCATAACACCTATCCACCCACCCCACACTTTCCCAACTCCCAAATAAAAATCAAAATAAAGGAAAATTTAAAAAATCAATGCTAGAGGGAGACCAAGGCAAAAAAAATAAAGCTGAGAACAAGTGGCAAGGCATTCTGACTGAAGCAGGTCTTTAAAGCCACAAGGCAGCTGAGAGCAATGGAGGTGCTCGTCCTATTAAATAGACATAGCTTGCGTAAGTCATGTGTTCTTCTATTCTGATTGGCTCAACAAGCAGTGCTCACAGGGAAACCCTGTGTGAGCATGTGCCAGCCTCTTCGTGTGCCGCGTGCTGCTGAATAGAAGGAGCCGTAACCGGCTGCCAAGTGGTCCATTTGAGCCAAAATACATATGTTGGCTTAACCCTTTATATATACAAAATTCGTAACTGACTGTATCCATTCAAATTTGTATACAAGATAGCAAATTCAATGTATAATAAGTATCCATTTATTCATGGCCTTTGAAATAATGGTAACTTTTGCACTCTTTGTAGGATAAACGACTTGTTCCAGGTGGGGGTGCAACAGAAATTGAACTGGCAAAGCAGATAACTTCATATGGAGAAGTAAGCTATGAACTTTATTTCTCTTAGTAAACTGAAGTTCCTCAACTTTGGCTGATGCACCAACTGCATGCCATCTTAAGGAAGGTGGACCTGGCCATAGTAACAATTGTTTTAACTTTTGATTGGACTACTCTAAATTGCTGTGTTGTGGACTGCCCTTAAAAACCATTCAAAAACTGCAGCTACTACCAGGCTGTGGCCTATGAAATGCTTTAGAGATTGTACATCACAGGTACTGATAATGATATTGTGATATAATATAGTATAATATGCGATGGTATAATATATTGTATATACATTGATACAATAATACTACTACTAATGATACTGTGATATTATAATTGTATATTTGTTTTACATGCAATATTGCTAATGATGCGATATGTTATAGTGCAATGTGTTGTGTAGTACTGATATTGTGCTATGGCAGCAATATAGTTTGTTGTAGTTGCAGTTTGCTGTAAGCTATGCTATGGCAGTAATGTAGTTCGTTGTATTTCCAGTTTGCTGTAAGCCGCTCTGAGTCCCCTTCGGGGTTGAGAAGGGCGGCATATAAATATCGTGAAATAAATAAATAAATACTGCATCAACTGCACTTACGTTTAGTTTCTCTGCCACATTCAAACATAAATGGCTTGTGGTCAACATATGTGAAAAGTTGCTTCCTTCTGTATGAGCTTGCCCATAATTTGAGATACTCCTTAAAATGACACTAGCTTGATAGTTGCATAAGATGTGTGTTGTTTCATGACAACCCCTTGATTGTGGAACTCTCCAAAAGAGGGTCAGGTAGTATGATACAACAGATTTAATGTAGTTTGATATTACTTTCACAAGTGCCTGGCCAGTAATCTATAGGATGCTTTCAAGCAAGACATGACTTCAACTTCATCCTCCATCTCACACTTCCTGGCAACTAAATATTACAGTGCAATACTGCTTCTGATACAGGAAGTAATACATAGCCATCCCAACTCATAGCCATTGGTTTAAGAGACCTACTGGGTAGAAGAAAGATATGAGTGCTAATACTGCTAATATTTTGTGACTTAATGTTTTCCCCCCACATCTATTCTTTAGACTTGTCCAGGTCTTGATCAATATGCTATCAAGAAATTTGCTGAGGCATTTGAAGCCATTCCCCGGGCCCTGGCAGAAAATTCTGGAGTGAAGGGGAATGAACTTATTTCTAAGCTCTATGCAGTACATCAAGAAGGCAACAAAAATGTTGGCTTTGATATTGAGGTAAGACTGTATGATGCTCCATTGTTGTACCTTGGGAATGAACTTTGTCCAGGAAGAGAGATTGCAAGGAAATGGCAGGATGCCTTGTTAACTCTTTGATAGAAAAATAAGTCAAATGTATTTCAGCAAAGCCATAGAAATAAAATAGTTACTGAAAATTATAAATGACACTTTCCCAGGTTTTTAAATTTTTTATCTTTATTCAACTGATGACTTTAAAAAGTAGTAGCCATGAAATTTGTGTGTTCATGCTTTTGACAGGCTGAAGCTGCAGCTGTGAAAGATATGTTGGAAGCTGGTATATTAGACACGTATCTTGGGAAATACTGGGCAATCAAGCTGGCAACAAATGCTGCGGTGACTGTGCTAAGAGTTGATCAGGTAAGTGGACATAATGGGCACAATATATTATGCAAATCTATTGTAGCAATCATACATACATTTCAGAGTTTAGCTATTGTTTGAAGCTCTGCTTTGTGATTAAGTAATGTTCAGTTATTGTATAGAATGGGTGGGGAACGTGCTCTTCCAGATGTCAGCTCTAGAGCCAGTGATGGATGATAAGAGTGCATTTCTACATTTGGAGGGCCACATATCTCCCACCTTCGGTGTAAAACTTTACTAGAATTTACTAGTAAGAACCTCTGTGTATTCTTATCAGCTGTATACAAGCAATATTCCAAATTAGGCTGATATGGATTTGTTTAAAGATGAAACTTGTAGAAATTTGTATTTCAATATGCAATTTCTGTAGATTATTATGGCAAAAGCAGCAGGTGGTCCAAAAGCCCCTAAAGCACCAGAAAACTGGGACAAAGATGACTGGCACGAAGGCCCTTGAACAGTAGCATTTAGTAAGATTTGGCATCATGTCTTCTGTTGACAAAAACAGTGACTGCATGAGTATTTTACACTTTGCCTGGATTGGATGAGTGCTTACTTCCAAATAATCACGTGTTGGCTACATCACTATCTAACAATCTGCTTGAGACACTAAGAGTGAAACATGGTATTAGATCTTCATTAAAAAAGCTAAAATGTTATTCAGGATCGTAATTTGCATGATCCAACTTAGTGTCACAAGAATACTGTACTAACCTTTTGTTTACCTTTTTGGCCTAGTTGACTGTCAGCTGTTAGAATCCAATACATCAGATGTGTATCTGAGGACATTTGTTTAATTTGTACCCCACCTTTCTCTCATTCATGTTAATACATTTATAGGGAGTTGAATGATAATAGTTGTTGTGGCAGAAAAGTAGTGTTCTTACCCAAAGACCAAGGATTCCCCTTTAAGTTATTTATTATTTATTTATTAAGTTCGGCTTAATATACCGCTCTCTCTGGCGCCCAGAGCGGTTCACAAAATTAGTGCAAATAAAACAAGTAAAATACATTAAAATACAGTAAAACAATTAAAACACCCGAATTAAAACATATTACCAGCCAATAGCAATAGTTGGCAATGGCATGCTAACAGCGAACCCACAGGTGCAGATAATGCAGATAGTGCAGATAGTGGCAGTTGGCTATGGGCCGAATGCCTGCCTAAATAGCCATGTTTTTACTGCTCTGTTCGGTTGATCGGCAGATATTGTGGGGGCACTTCCAGAGTATTGGATGTAGATCAACTTTGACCATGGCAACTGGTTCTTAACATATATTTTTGTGAATTGAATAAGAAGGTATTCTGAATGAGACATTGCATATTTTTTAAAAAGCAAAATAATTTTCCTTTTAGAAGACATTCATTTTCCTTCTAAGGAGGTATGTCCGGAAACACCTTGATTTTAGTGTCTTAACATAGAACGTGCAATTACTTGCCTGTTTTGAAGCAGTAGTACTCCCATTTCTGTTTTGCAATTGCAGTTTTTAATAAGCAGGTTTTCCATTTTATAAAATTGAATGTATCAGCTGTACCATGCCATAAAAGATACAACATAAATTACTGTAGTTTCTAGTATTCACTAAGTGCACGTGCACGGAATGATAAAGGCACATACCAAATAAAGGATAAAATCTAAACTTTTAACTGTAACTTGGAGGTAATAAATCTAATCATGACTTCTTCTTGTAGATCATCATGGCAAAACCAGCTGGTGGCCCTAAACCGCCAACAGGAAAGAAGGACTTGGATGGTGACCAAAGTGATTGAAACAATTCAGTGTACTTCTTCTGAGAGCTGTGTATCTTGTCATGTGTGTTACTTACCTTTAAATTATGAGACTAATCTCTACTAGATGCTTGTCTTCTACCATTTCAATAAAGCAGTTTCAGTAAAAGTTGTTTCCACCTGTTCTATTAGACATACTTTAGCTACTTAAAGAATTTCAAAATATTACATGTATATTAAAAGTAACCTGCTTTATATAAAACCCATTTGACATTACTAGAACATATAAATTCACAATTCTGAGCTATCATAATATTCATTTCTACTATTTATACTCTGCATGCACATTTAAGAACCTTAGGATGGTAAATTATGCTTCTAGCAGGTGATATTCCCTCCCTGTTATGATCTCCTTAAGATGGAAAAGAGTCAATTGCCTTTGTAGCCTTAAATAACCTTTCTGGAAAGATGGGTTGTTTAGATTGGAAAATACATGCCACAGCTTTAGTTCTAGCATGATTAATCTCTTCTGCTTTAATCTGAAATGGATTGTATGAGCAACAAAAAGGGTTGATGGTGAAATGTAGAACAGAATTGTTCTGAATTATTTAAGATCTGCTGTGAAATCAGTGTAACCAAAATAAGGAATATTCATGGAAACAGAAGACACAATGCGGTTTGAGCACCCCCATGAAAATAGTAAAAATGTCATGTATCCATTTTGATTTCAAAGTATAGATTAGAAAAAGGTAAAGGTTTCCCCTTTACATTAAGTCTAGTTGGGCGGGGGTGTGCTCATCTCCATTTCTAAACCGAAGAGCTGGCATTGTCTGTAGATGCCTCCAAGGTCATGTGGCCAGCATTTCTGCATGGAACACTTTCCTGTCGGAGCGATACCTATTGATCTCACATTTGCATGTTTTCGAACTGCTGGGTTGGCAGAAGCTGCGCCTAACAGCGGGAGCTCACCCCGCTCTTCGGATTTGACCTGCCCACCTTTCGGTCAGCAAGTTCAGCAGCTCAGTGGTTTAACCTGCTGCATCACTATGTGACAAATTTTTTTGGGGGATCAGTTCCTGGTTTGAAAGTTATTCCTTGTTTAATTTTGCAGTACTTACTTTGAAAGTAGTTCTCCAGAAACTTTTGTTTTTGTGGCTGCCACAAACTGTTGAATTAAGATTCTATGAAATATTCACTGAAAATCTAGCAAAATGTGCTGCAGGATGTCTTGCAAAAACAATTTCTTTGCAGTTCAATTAACTTTTCCTGTGTTTTTATGAGAACCAATTAGGAAATGAAATTTATAACCCAGAAACAAAAAAAACATGTGTTGCATAATATTATATAGAGAATTCATGTTATCTACCACAAGTGAGTTTTAAAGATGTATTTTTATTCAAAACAAAAAAAAATCAAAATACACATTACAGTAGTTTGGGTGTAATCAATATATATATTTTTTGAAACCCAATATTTCTTGTGTTCTGATCAATTCGCTGTAGAGCAGTACTTGGATAATTTATAGTAGTCGTTCATAGAACAGGAGATAAGCTTGTGCATTCAACACTTTGGCTACAGGAACTGCTTGTACTCGGGTGTCACTAATATGATACCATTGTCCTTTGGATGATTCAGTCTCTGTATCTGCTGAACAGGGGAAAGGTGAGTAATTTTGCTGTTATTACCTTCTGGCCATTAGTCAGCAAATTAGTTTTACATTGTAAGCTGCCCTGAGTCCCCTTCAGGGTGAGAAGGGCAGGATATAAATACAGTAAATAAATATATAAGTTCTACTTACTATGTTGAATCCTGCCATGGAGGACAAGATCAGAAAGTTGGTTGGTAGTAGCTCTTGTCTTCACATATGCAGTGTAGTGGCCAGATCTCATTGTACCACTGTGTTCAACAATTCCATATAAAGAATACAGGACTCTCAAACTCCCTTCTGCAACATTCTGTAAGAACAGTAAACCCCAAGAGCATTTCAAGCAGCTTGATTTATTAGCTAAAAAGTTAACATTGTACAGTTTATCTCCATATATACACAATCATTTTCTGCTGTCACTTGATTTAGACCAGGGCTGTCCAACTTCCACCGGCCCAAGGGCCGGAATTCCGGTGACTGAACACCTGGGGGGCCGCAGCGGGGGCGATTTTGTCCGGCGCTTCTGTTGCCCGGTGTGATGCTGTAGGAGGGAGGGCGGAGCCATGGGGAGCAGAGCAAAGGCGTGGATGGTGTTTGCGCCGCTGCGCGCATGCGCACTCTATTTTTTTCAGATTTTTTTAAAAATTCAGAATTTTTTTTTAATTGCAGGAGGGCCAAGGGGCTGGCGGGCCGCCTGTTGGACAGGCCCGATTTAGACTAAAAGGTATCTAGCAATGTTTCCTATAGAAGAGTTTAAAAATACTAGGATCCCTAGCTTTTGCTTAAAACATTGCAAATAAACTGCATTAATGCAGAACTTCATTCAAGACATCAAATAATTCATTGGGTTGCAGTGAGTTTTCAAAGCTGTATGGCTATTTTTCAGACGCAATCTCCTGATGTTTCGCCTGCATCTATGGCAGGCATCCTCAGAGGTTGTGTGGTCTGTTGGAAACCAGGAAAGTATTTTTTATTTATTTATTTATGGTATTTGTACCCCGTAGCTTCTCAGCCCCGCAGGAGGACTCAGCATGGCTTACATTTGCAGCACTACAGACTGCAACACCACAATACAATTTAAAATTCACCATATAATCAATGTCATTAAAAAGCATTAAAACATTAAAAACATTACATTGAAAACCACTACATACAACAATAATTAATTAAAACCATCAAGGATTACACATTACAAGGAAACACATATGGATTTATATATCTGGAATGTCTAGGGTGGGAGAAAGAACTTTTGTGTGCTTAAGGCAAGTGTGGATGTTGCAATTGGCTAGCTTGATTGGCGTTTAATGGCCTAACTAATTCATTGTATGTAAACTATGACACCAAATTTCCTGAGATTCGAAAATAGTACAAACAAGGATGTTATTATAAAGGCTTTGATTCTCCCTATAATGCTTAGGACAAGTGAAAAGAAATATGATACAGAAATGCTTGCAAGGCCTGAAGAGTACAATACATTGGGAGAAATAGCAACAACAACTTTAATATCCTGCCACTATCTCCCCGAAGGGACTCGGGGCGGCTTACATGGGGACCAAGCCCAACTAAAACAGAACAAAATATATCACAATTAAAATACATTGCATTTCAATAATTAAATCCAAACAACAGTACAACACATTGGGCGAAATAACAAAACGACTTTGCTTTTATATACTGCCACTATCTTCCCCGAAAGAACTCGGGGCGGCTTACATGGGGACCAAGCCCAACATAAACAATAAAATATAGCACAATTAAAATACATTGCATTTCAATAATTAAAACAAATCCAAACAACAGTGAAATTGAAGTAGATACCAAAAGGAAAATAGAAATATGAAGGGAAGGCTAAGACAAAACCTCATCTGGATGACAGGGAGTTCAGAGCAAAAGAACTGACACCAGAACCTCCACATACACCACTTACAACCGATATTATGGTCCCAAGGGAAGTCACCAGATATATAAAGAAATTAAATGGCACGAAGCCCACAATCAAACCCCAGCTCTGATTTGTGTGCTCACACTATGTATACAAGTTATACTTCTAACATCTAGAGTAATTATTTTTAAAAGCCCTTCTACTACTGAGAAAAAAGTGGGTTATTGAGAAATATGAACTTCTTTCTTCCTTACCTTGCACTTAATTGAGCAGAAAGGAGCCAAATCTATGACTTCGGGAAATTTTATGTGTTTGTTCACTTTTTGGAGATTATATCCAGTCTAGGAGAGAACCACAGAGAGATACAAATAAAATGACAGAATAATCAGGAATAAATTTGAAATATTGCTTCTACAATTCAAATATAAATGTAATAGGTCAGTACTGCTCCATTTGTGACATTTTTCTAAATGTTAACCAATACTGCCTACCATGCAGGCAAAGCACTACAATTCTATCGGAGTAGATAGTAAGTGATGTGAATGAAACAGCAGCCATCTTACCACAGTCACCTGTTCTACACACACTTCCCGCTTTGCGAGTTTGTTGCCCCTGAGCAGAGAAGGGATAATCTCAAGTATTTAATTAAGTTTCAGCCTGCCAGGCCTGCTATTCTCAATATGTGGGATGGGGTAAAGGTTGAACAAAGTGTCATCTTAACAGCAACAATAGTAATAGCAGTAGCATGAGGTTAACAATACCTGTTGAAATCTTTTTAAATGAAGAGTTAAAATTGGAGGAGCAAGAGAAATCAGCATTTGTTTTTTGGCATTCGTGTATACAGGTTTCTTGACATCTGGAAAAAAGAAAAAAAAAGATTTCTATACTATTTCCCATACCTATTGCTATGCTCAAGTAATACAAAAATAGAAGATTGATGTCTGTTATTAGACTCTTCTTAATTTTGCATATAAGTGCTAACAAAACTAGGAACAATCCATTCAGATAAAACATCAATTCAATTGGTTTCTGTATTAAAAAGAAGAGAGGAATGTGTCTTTGGACTACTATTCCCATAAATGGTAAGGAGCATGCAAACTGATAGGAATTATAAGTCTAGAATATCTAAAAGACATTGTATTGCCTATCCCCTAATGTAATGTTCATCTATCCACAAAACTCAATGGAAATCAAATAAATGGAATTTCCATCAATTGGATTGAAAACATCACTATGCTATTCTCAGTTTATGATAATCGGCAAGCAGAGTCTCTGAACACAAGAACCAGTTCTGTATTTTCTTTGACTGTCCTGAGAACTGGCTTCTGAGATTACATTCTTTTCCTGAGTCTAAGGAGTACAGGAATTGAATGCTTCCAATAGCTCTCAGTCAGAGCAAGTATCCAATTCTATGAAGAATAAGGTAAAAGTTTCCCCTGACATTGTCTAGTTGTGTCGGACTGGGGGTTGGTGCTCATCTCCATTTCTAAGCTGAAGAGCCGGCATTATCCATAAACACCTCCAAAGTCATGTCGATAACTGCATGGAGTGCTGTTACCTTCCTGCAGAAGCAGTACCTATTGATCTACTCACATTTGCATGGTTGGCAGAAGCTGGGAGCTCACCCTGCTCTCCGGATTCAAACCATCAACCTTTCGAAGCATGCTTTCAGACAAACACATACTCATGTGCAACATTTGAATCACTGTTTGTTTCTCAACAATGAAAGCAAACACTTGGGATTCCAAGCTTGCCATTACAAAACTACTGCTGACTACCAGCCAGTATTTAAATTAATATTTTTCATTGGGAAATCTACTAGAGCACTACCTAGTCTTCGGTATCATACAAAGCATCATTATTATCTCACCTTGGGGGATGTAAGAAGAAATGCTTAGAAGAAATGGCCAGCAATGGCATTGAAGCCAGGGTTTAATACTATGTAGCTTTTGGGCAGCTGTCACTACCTGACAACCTGGAAACTCAGCCACATGGGGAAGCAAGGTTTATTATTCCATGTCCTATTTCAGCTCTTCTAATGTTTCACCCTGCAACTCCCTGAAGCCCTAGTCAGCGATCGGTGTTCAAGGATTCAGGGAGTACAAGTCCTAAACACCCAGAGGGACGAAAGGTTGAGACTGTCCTACTCCCATCTGATTGTTTGCCTAAACAAATGGTATACAGAAAACATACTAAAACCATTAATTATTAAAAATTGCTATTCTCCTTCAGCTCTGACTAAATGACATCTTCAACTAAATTGCAGTCACTTGAAAACTAGCAACAACAGCTCTAGACAATCTCATGACAAAGCTACATGAAAGTCACCTCATATTTTCATTAAAAATGAACTTCTTTCCATTATTATTATTATTATTATTATCTACTAAAACAAGTGCTCTGTGATTACCTATGTATCTCAGGTTGTCCTGCTAAGGGGAAAATAAGATTGTTCTTAGAAGGGAACAATTTGGCTTACTTTTTCCAGTAGTCTTTGGTCCACAAAGTTGCTTGTGTGTGCATATGTCACAGAGAAGCTTATTGTTCTCACAAAGTTTCTCATTATGAGTGAACTGATATAAACAATGAAGGACTGAACTTTCTTCTGTATTCATTTCTTCCCTGTTTGCAAGAGTGCAAAATGCTGTTTCTGGGTCCTCATTCACTACTTGGTACAATTTTGTTTCTGAATTATGAAGTTCACTGAAGCTATCTGTATCATCAGGTTCTTCATCCAAGGACAGTTTGTGAAAGCCATTTGCAGCACAATCGTCTTCCTCCTCCTCCTCCTCCTCTTCATCCTCATCCACTGGCAGTGTACTATCTTCTTTGAGAGACAAATGGTCAAATTTATTGACACACTCTACAACAGAAACTAAGTCTTCTGAGGGAAGGTCCATAGCAACTTCGTTATTTGCTAGTTGGCCAGAATCCTCTGCATTTGCATTATTATTATTATGGGTGTCAGTTGTATCATGCCCATTTATATTGTCTCTTTGATCCACACAAGACTGTTCACATAAATTCAATGACTTTTCCTCTTGCTTCAGAGAAGCCACCTCAGAGTTACTCTCAGCATTTTCTATTCCATTGTTACTAATATGGTCAGCTTCATTTTTTTCAATGGCACAGCTGTCTGTTAGCGGAATCATCTTTTCTTGAATTTTTTGCTGACGACGATGGCTCTGTGAAGTGAAATACACCACACATTAAGAAAGGATACATATGGAAAATTTAAATGAACTTGTGCCAGATAGCCATACATAAAAGATAAAGTTTTCCCCTTGACATTAAGTCTAGTCGTGTCCGACTCTGGGGCGTGGTGCTCATCTCCATTTCTATGTCGAAGAGCCGGTCCATCTCTGAGCCCAATTCAAAGTGCTGGTGTTCACCTATATACTTCTAAATGGTTCTAGCCCAGCTTACTTGTCCGAACGTGTCCACCCCTACATCCAACCTCGAAATTTAAGGTCATCCGGGGAGGCCCTGCTCTTGCTCCCGCCTACAGCTCAAATGTGCCTGGCGAGGACGAGAGATAGGACCTTCTCGGCAGTGGCTCCCCGCCTATGGAACCCACTCCCAACCAAGATAAGATAGATCTCTTCCCTCCTAGCTTTCCAAAAGAAAGTAAAGGCATGGCTGTGGGACCAGGCGTTTGGTCAATAAATGCAATCAGCACTTTAAGGGAAGAACTGGATTGGCGTGAAGACTGATGAGGCTGGTTTAATGTTTAACTATGACTTTTACAGTTTTAATTATATTGTTTTTATCATGATATGTTTATGCTGTGATTTTATTGTATTGTTGAAATAGCCTCTTAATGGGGTTGAATGTAAGCCGCCCTGAGTCCCCCTTCTGGGGTTGAGAAGGGCGGGTTAGAAATATGGTAAATAAATAAATAAACATTGTCCGTAGGCACCTCCATGACTGCATGGAGAGCCATTACCTTCCCACTGAAGCGGTATCTTTTGATCTACTCACATGTGCATGTTTTCAAACCGCTAAGTTGGCAGAAGCTGGGCTAACAGCAGGAGCTCACCCCATTCCACGGATTCAAACCACCGACCTTTCAGTTAGCAAGTTCAGCAGCGCAGAGGTTTAACCCGCTGCACCACTGGGGGCTCATAAAAGACATGGCTTTTTACACATATAGTTGTTAAAAACGGCATATTAATTTAATAGTGTAGAAAGAAACAGTCTTACTACTTTTTCAAGTGATATGACTACATCCAAGTCAAACCATGGTTTCCTGTTACTGTGATTAACTCATGGTTAGCCTTGAGTTTTCACTCTCCCCATTCCCAATATACTGGAATCTATTGTTTCTTAAAACAGTTTTTTAAAATACTGTGGCACTAAATATTTTATTTTAAATAATTTAATGGTTTTAACTATTTTAATACTCCATTTTAAAAATTCTATTTCAATGTTTGTTTTTTTTACTTAAAATTGTACATTTTTATTTTACTTTTATCTTTTAACATTGTTATTTGCTTTCAGTGTCTTAAGAGAGAAAAAGTATGCTATAATAAACAAATAAATAAATGCTTCTTAATTGAGCCAACTATGGTATTCTAAAGCTATTTTTTTGGTAAAATGCAAGTGAACAAATCTATTTTAAGGGTACACCACAGTTTGAGCAAATCATAAGTGTGCTGCAGCATCATGCACCTATAAACTACTTTATTTATTTATGCCATTTCTCCCCCACTTTTTTCAACTCTGAAGGGGACTCAAGGCACAACTATAAACTATGACCAGGTTCCAATAGAGCAGTAGTTCTCATCCTGTGGGTCCCCATGTGCATTGGCCGACAACTCTCAGAAATCCCCACCAGTTTAACAGCTGCTGGGATTTCTGGGTGTTGAAAGCCAAAAGCTCTGGGGGCCCATAGGTTGAAAACAACTGCAATAGAGCATAGAAGGGGTATTGCAGTTTCACCTCTGTGTACTCAAATCTGATAGGAAACCCTCTAAATAACATATAGTGATCCAGATGGCTGCAAGGCAAAGGGAGTACATGAGAACAACAGTCACAGTATTGGGCATAGGCTTCTGACTTATCACAAACTTAGAAATGTATTCAAAATATTTAGCATCCAAGGGGAGGGAAGGAGTGGGGTGTGGGGAGGAGAGAAGACACGAGCTCCAAGCTCATTTATCATTCTAAACCAGGAGTGGAACAATTTGTGACACCATGAATCTTGTTTTGTTTCTGGAACTGAAAAAAGGAATAAAGTTTGGTCTTTGAAAGTGCCCCAAGGAATATCTGTGAGCAAATATATACATATGCATATTTGCGGATTTTGCAATGGGGGGTGCAGCAGAGAGATACAGTACTTCAAGGTCTACAGAAGAAAGCCCTGCAGCCTAAGGCTGTTACCCATCCTCTGTTTATATAATTCTGCTCATGTCATTACTAACCTTTGCTTGTTTTTTGGCCATTTTCTTTGCCTTTTTCTGAAGATGCTTACTTGTCCCAGGAGTCTCTTCTCGATCCTTCAAATAAGAGTCATTTTCAATGTTGTCAGCATCATCTTCCATCTCATTTTCCTGTAACTTTTTAACTCTTTTCTCAACCGTTTTTTTCTTAGCACCCTTAGAAAGAAAAAACTTGAGCAGTTTAGACAAGTATGGGTGTTAATAGACGAGTACGGTTCAATTCAGACATACCTAATGAAAGTAAAAGGAAAATGACACCACCTTTCCCCCTCAAAGGAGAAATTGTTATTTACAATCACTTAGCTGGAAATGGAATGTGGACTAAGTTTTCTTGGCTTTGTTAAAAATCCGGATATAATTTCACAATTTCAAAAAAAAACCCCATATTTTTGTGAAGATCTATTATATTAAACCAATGAAATCCTGCTGTTACGCTATCTATAACTGGTTTATTCCATTGTCTTTGACCCTCATATATTATGGACTTGGGAGCAGGCACCCTAAATGTGTGAAGAATAACCAGTGTACCTGTTTCGTACATTTATCACTTTTAGTTTTTTACAGATATTAATCCCACCTTCATCCTGATATAGGGACTGAAAGAGGCTACTTTTGCTTCAGAACTCATTTCTTTCACTTCCCTTAAAACTTTTCATATTCCAGGAGTCTTTTCTTTTGGCTGGAGAAATTTTCAGATACGAAGAAATTATAGGTGTGTTTCCTCATAACATACTAACATAACATACTAACAAATTCTATCTTTTTTGTAAAATTTATGAAAGACAAAAAGAATATTCTTTTGAAAGGCATAAAAATATAAAGCAACGGAGGAGATGTTGTATAATAGACAATAAGCATAGATCTTGTTTGCAAATGAGATGTGAAGACGCTTTTTTAACCTCTTCTTTTGTTTGTACACCTCTATCACTACCCCCCCATCTTTCTTTCCCTTCCCCTCCCCTTCTGTCTCTATTTCTATTACTACTCATATATAAGGCGGATTGTCAACTGTCTTGTATAATATGTACCTTTCTGTTTTTATATATCTTCTAATAAAGACTTAAAAAAATTCTATCTTTTTTGCACCTTTCTTCCTCTATTTTTATTCATTTTATAATCTTAACAACATAACCCAGATGTACAAGCTGAAAACAAAGTACATATGCTTACCTGATCATTTAAAACTGGAAGTGAAAGATCAAGGAATGACTCATGAACTAATGAAACCTGAAATAAAGATTTAGCCTATTATTAAAGCCAACAGAATATAAGGGATTTTATATATTGGAGTCAGACTATATAAGCTTAGATGTACTGTAAAACCATCCAAGTTTGCAGTTCCTAGTAAAAAAAAAAAAGTCCCAAACACCAATGTCTTTGGGAGAGCTAAAATTAAGCGTTTAATAATAATTAGCTTTATATGAGAAAAGTAGTTAAGCAAAGTACCAGTAGTGACTGGTATGTTTTGGGTCTTTTAGCTGAACATTAAAAAAACAGAAACCACTGAAAATAAATTATTTCCAAATATCTCTCTATCAAAAAGCTGTCATTTTATTCCATTGTACACAGATTTCTTAAGAGCAGGAAATTTTGCTTTGTAAATTGAGAGCACATTCAGATCTTCTTTTTTATGTTTCTTGGTAAATTTACAGTCTTTATTCATTCCCCATTTCCAGACGAGAAAGAATATCATTTGAGTAAAGACTCTGTGTTACTCCACTGGCTACCAAACATACCTATACAGACCAAAGTGGGAGTTGCATGAACCTCATAAAAAGCTTCAGGTCAATACAACCAATAGTGAGGAATGCTGAAAACTGAAATTCATAGAATCAATGAGCTGGAAGAGTCCTTGTGGGCCATCCAGTCCAACCACCTGCTAAGAAGCAGGAAAATCACACTAAAAGCACCCCTGACAGATGGCCATCCAGCCTCTGCTTAAAAGCCTCCAAAGAAGGAGTCCCTACCACACTTCAGCTACTTTCATAGGGTTGCACAATCAGAGACACTCACAGTTTGGCACTCCTCGCACATAATTGTGCTTGTCAGTTCACCTCCAAAAATACGATCCACAAAGGTCTGTGTTATTTTTCTCTTTTCATAGTCTGAAATGTTAGATAATATATTAATAAAGCAGTCAAACCTTTTAATCTTAAAATATGCAGTTGTTTTATTATAATGCTGAAGTAGTTATATTTGCATGCCATACTAAATTCTGATTATGTTTTGTTTTAGTCGTGAATTGACCTGCAGATGGCCAAGCAAATGGCAACTTCTTTTTCCCATTTCTGTCTTGTTTTTTTCTCCATTTTGTCAGTGTCTGTTTCAGGAAAATCACTGGGAAAACAACCCAGGTACAAACCACAGCTAAGACGAATCAGAAGCCATGGTTTGAAATGGAGAGTGGGAGTGTGACTCCAAATATTGATTCACTTCAAGTCCTACAATCCCTACCATTAGCTATATTGCCTAGAACTGATTCAAGGTAAAGTCCAGCAATATTTGGAGGGGCACTGTGGCCCAATTCTAGTTTACAAACTGGAGTTCATAAGCCAACAATAAGCCATGGGTTATACTGTTGCTTGTGACTGGGTAATTAGTTTGCAGATACGAGTTCAGATACAAGTCAAAATTAAAGAAATCACACTTGGATTGTTACATGTGAGCCTAATTACCAAATTAGAAAAGAGGTAGCACTCTCTACGTAAGAGAACAGAATGAGGACACTATATAGCTCCTTATGAGAAAATATGTGATTACTGGAGCTCCCAAACAGACTCAAAGAGATATGGTGAACATTTCTGATATTAGTTGTTACTTTTTCATTCAAATCTATTAATCTGTGCTAATTATACCAAGGAAATGATTCCACATGGGGTGGGAATATAAACAGAATAATTTATCCCTTCACTCAGTCACATATTCTTCCTAAGAGAACCTTGACCACCTAGTATGGGCTTTGTGGGAAATGTGTAAACATTTCTCATGACATATTTAGATTCTTGATGGAATCAGAAAATGGTATTTACCCCCCTTTTTTCTTTGGACACTTTATTGTTACTAGCGCATTGGCGCACATTATTTACGTTTTGACTCCATATATACTACAGCCCTGTGTGGCTTTTGGATGATATTATTTCTTTGCCTATAAACATTTCAATGCTATTGAACTACGTGTGTGTACCCCTCCTTTGACCACATCAAAAATGGCCACCATATGGCAATAGTTACCTTTGATCTTCTTTTTAAGCTCTTCATTCTCTTTGTCAGCTGAATTATTCAGTGCCTTAAAGATTCCAGCACAGATCCGCTAGAGAGAAGAATTATGTTTTGCAAAAGTAAGTAGCCATGCTTTTTTGTTCTACCATCATAACCATAAAACAAAGGATTTTATCAATTAATATATTGTTCCTGAGCAGAATGTCTTAAATGTAAATGATCTCCCTACCATCTGAAAGAACTGTATCTTCAATTCAACAAAATCTTCCATTGACACAACAAAAAGGAGTGTTTTCTACAATTTCAATGGCCACTAAAGCCCAGAATCACTTCCCAGCAGATTCAAGGAGTTTCTCAATCCTTCCAAGCAGAGGATGCAGGAGGTTAGGGGAAAGAACTGAGAACGACATTTCAGATGGATGCCTATGATGGGGAGGAAACCTGAAAGTTGAACCCCATGTATACAAATTCGGTCTAGTGCATCTCACTTTTATGTGTGCGAGTGTGTCAGAGCCTAAAAATGACTGTACATTGTTCCTTCACCTATCGTCGGGGTTATGTTCCAGGATCTCCTGCGATAGGTGAGAATCCGCGAAGTAGGGACGCTCTATTTATTTCAATATTTATACATTATTTTAGCAGGTATACACTATTTTAAGTCTTTAAACACTTAAAATAAAATGAAGGGAAAGAAAAAAGGCCCTTCAAGGCAGGAGAGAGGGAGGACTGGGGAGGGAAAGCGCCTTGAAGAGTGGCGGCGGCCAAAACCCACAAAACAGTGAAAAAACCATGATATTTATTTTAAATTAATGTTTTTTAAAATCAGTGAAACAGCAAGTCCGTTATTGTGAACCGCGAAGTAGCGAGGGAACACTGTACTTGTATTCCACTGAAATTAAGGGTAACAACATTAGTTGTGGCTACATTCTTGCACCTGTAAAAACAAACAAATCCAGTTTGTTATGGAACAGTTGCCTTTTGAAATCCTTTAAGATGATACGTTGTTCCTATTTTGTTACAGATCACTTGCCTTTTGAAAAAGTTAAAGATGAGGTAGTGTTCCTTTCACAATCTAATTAGACAGCTCATAATTGTGAGAAAAATTTAAATCATTTCTGAATTTAAAGCTATCTTTACTGCATTTCTGATGCCATGTCAGCCTATTTTGTATGCAACATGTTGGAAGTTCCAACAAAATTATTAAATAGGAATAATACCCCAATTCTAAATTGGTTAATTATTCAAAATTAAGCATGTATTTACTTTCCAGCAAGGGTATATAGGACTGCATCCTAATTCTCCTCCACTGCTTCTATGAGAACTCACAACTACATTTTGTAGCATTAACTTCTCAGTGAAATCATTCTCCCCAACACTGAGAAAAGAGGACATGAAATTTCAGCAGCCACCATATCAATCCTGAACAGATACCTACTTGAAGTTCTTCTGTCCGCATTCCATCTAGTAAGTAACGAAGTAGCTCCTGACTGTCCTGTTGCTGATACCCTTTAAACCGTATGGCTCTGTGTATGAAAGAAAAATAAACTGTCACAGCGTAAAAGTGTGTAGAATACATAATTTGTTGAGGAAGAGTTGAAACGTAGGGCAAAATAACTTGAGAATGAGGAACAAATTCTGACATCACTTTGAAATGTCCACGTTTATGTTTTATGTTATGGTCCCAAGAAATTGTAAACAACATTCTGGAAATATTGAAAGTACTTGTTTCATTGCATAATCCCCATAATATTTTGGTATGCAACGAAAAAAACAAAACAAGAGGTGGTTTCTTCTAGAGTTTCACAGCATCAGTGTATGTAAATTTGTTTTAAAATGCCACATACTCCTGGTTAAGTTTGTACAGGATCTCAGGCTTCAAATTTTAGAATCATCTGATGCCTGAACTGTCCGAGGGTCAGATCCAATAGTGGAATTTTCCTAGCAGAATTCTCACTGCACCTCCTGTGAACCCACAGATACAGTTCTGGAAGGTTGGAGTGTGTTTGGGAATAATAATAATAATAATAATAATAATAATAAAACTTTATTTTTGTACCCTGGATTCATCTCCCTGAAGGGATTCGGGGTGGCTTATATAGGACACAAAGTGCCTAAAACAACGCATAAAATGAACACACAGTACAATACAAAAAATAAAACAACGATTTAAAACTCAGAACAAATGCCCTATGGTGACAAGTGCCGAAAAACATGGCTAAACTGTAAACAAGACAAGGGAATGAGATAGTTCAAATTTTAGCCAAGGAACAAGGGCATGGGATGAAAGTGCTGTTCTGTGTCATTAACTGCGGACCAAAGTAAACAGATCTGCGCAACTAGTGAAAAGAAAAAAAAGTCTAAAGATTCGGTGCAATTTTGGATTTAGTTCCACTGATGTTCACAAGAGAATAGCAATTAAATAAGCTTTTAAAGTGTAAGATCAATTCTAATTCCGCATAAAGCAATCAAAACATGTATTTCACCAGTTTTTCAGTACTATAGGAAAATGCTTTACAGAGAAGATACTCACTTTTTACAGACCTGGGAGAAAAGCTCTTTAGGAGTCACAGTTCCCTTTTTTGTCTCTTGCATGTCAGTCAGAAAATCGCACATTGCTAAAGTAAGAGGTCTTGGTTGATCAAGTGTAATTACCACAGGCTCCTTAAGAATACACAAAGAAAGTCACATTAAATATTTTAATAATCTGAACAGGGACACAGATAACTTCACTATCCTAAGCAAAGTCATTTTGTTAATTTGTATATTTGATGAGTTGCATCTATTGTAATGTTCACTAAAACATATACTGTATTCTTCCAGAAGAAATTCTCTGTTTCCTCTCTACAGCACAGACCACTTTGTTTCCACCAAAAGTTAGGCATCTATGATGAAAGGCTTAAGAGTCAAGGAGGGGGGACAGTAGCAGAAGGACTGAACTGAAAACGAAATACAGTGGGAATTTGCCAGTCTGGCTCTGAAAAGAATATCAGGAGTGCTAGAGGGGGAATGTGTGTCTCATAAGGAAATCCAAGCTCCAGACAGCCTTTCATGTTCAAATTAAGATCAAAATGCTCAGAGGGGAAGTTCAAGCTCATCTTCACTGCCTTCCCTCATATCTAAAAAGTATGATTTCTCTGAACCCAGCCATAACATGAGAACATGATTAATTAAAAATAGATACAAAACGTTTCTGATCTCATTGTAGCCTCACCAGAAAATGAGAGAACTTTCAGTCTGGTGTACAGTCTTCATGCAACCCTAAAGCAGGACCATGGTGTTATTTCTCTGCCCACTTCTATATCTAGAGACCCATCAAAGAGTCTGAAAAATTATAATCTGAACTTGAAATGAAAATACTTAAATACACCTTTAATTATTTTAATGCATCAAAAATAGAAGTGTACATACTGTTATTGAAAATTCTGGAGGCTCAATTGTAATTGTATAGTCAGCCATTTTAATCTCTTTCAAGAGCTCTCTGAGAACTGGGGTCTGTGACAGGTTCTGTAGGGGGAAATGAGCCAATATTAGTTATGTTTTGTGTGAAAAGAGTACAATGCCACTGAGTTTTCAAAATCTCCCAATCCCACTGCACCTCTACAGTTGCATCCAAGAGATGCTGCAACCAAGAAGAGTGACTTGGAAAGAATCAGAAAGGGGCGGCAGCAGCTTGTTTATCTATTGATCCAATCCAAAGCCTAATTCATTTCCATCACGCACAATTACTTATAAAAAGATTTAACTGCCCATCTCAACAGAATCTGACAAATCAGGATTTCATTAGAGATTAGGCTACAACATAGAACTTACTACTACCCAACAAATGCGGCTTAACTCACGAAAGAAACAACACATATCCCAGTTTTATTAATGATCATAAAATCCAGAAAGTACATAAATGTGTTTAATGTACTTAGAACCAAATTTATATAGTCTTATAAACAATAATTTAATCAGAAATGGAAGTAATAGGTAACTGCAGTTCCAATGACTTTTCAGTACAAACCTGGAAAACAGATGCCAATCTCAGCTATTTCCCCCTTACCTGCAAAACGGCGTTATAGAAACAGGTGTTTCCAAGATTGCTGAGACCCTTTACGGTCACTTCTGGGTGGCCATTTAAATGAATCTTATCCTCTTTGAGCAAAAGGTCCTTTTTCTCCTTCTCTTCCTCATTTTTGTGATCTTTAACTTTTTTGTTTTCTACTGGTTTGGTTTCTTCATCTTTAGACACCAAACTGGCACAGTCTGCTTTGAATTTTAAAAGAAAACAGTCAAGATGTGATAAAAGCACAGTGGAAATCCAATCATGAGATCAAGCAATTACAAATACCTCTTAAGACAGGAATACTATTATGAAACAAAGCTTGAGTCCTGAGTTTACATGCTTGTGTTTTGGCAGTAGCCAGGAGTACACAATTAAAACTAATGCATCGACAGTAACTGTGGCCACAATAACACACGTCTTAGTTACATCTCACTTGGACTGTGTTCTATGTGAGGATGCCTTTGAAAAGTGCTTGAAAACATCTAATAGTCCAAAGACGTTTAGCTAGATTGTTAACTGGGACTGTCGACATGGTCTGTCCTTGTTTGAACAGCTTCGCTGATAACAGTCTGTTTCTAGGCACAATTCAACTGGCCCTGTAAGATATCTGAAGGACTCCCACTGTTCTAGACATATGTATCTAGAATCAGAAATGCAGTAATGTAATTATTTAAAGCTATAAGCACACTCACTGACTCCTCAAAAGGAAGTCAGTACCTAATACACACTATGAGTAGATTCACGTCTCTTGTCCTAGGAACTCACCTTTATTTGGGACGTTTGTACAAACTTGCTTTCTAACATAATCTACAAGTTGGCCCAACCGACTGGAACTACTGTACTGGACCTCGTTATCACACAAGTAGCACCTATTTCAACCAAAAGAATGTACAAAAGATCACTGTTGTTAAGATAAAACCAAAGCGGTATGTTATTATGGCATGGAATACGTTTAAAATAAATACATATAACTAATTGTAATATGATTTTTAAGGAAACTTTCTTTCAGAGAGAATATTATGTTTGTAGTGGGCACTTTCATTTTAACTTTTGTACACTTACAATGGTTTTATATGATTTAATAATAATAGTAATAATAATACTTAATTTATAGACCACCCTATCTCCTCAAAGGGACTCAGGGTGGTTTCCAACAAGCATGGCAAACATTCAATGCCAACATATAAACAAAATATATCAAAACAGAACACATCAAACAAAATAAAACAGCCTAACTTTAAGCTTTAATGTATACTTTTAAAAATGGTGATATTTTTATTATGTTTCAGTCATTTTACTACATTTTAAGCTAAAATGTATTGTATTGTTTGGGAACCACTTTGAGTCTCACACCAGAAGAAATACAATAAAGAAATGGATTTTATGTTGGTGTTGAACTGAACACTGAACAAGGACGGGCTTTCTTATTGTGCTGGAGATATCCACAGAACCTCCCCAAAAGCATTTATACTTATACCAGTAGAGATTGAGCACATGCAACTAAAGTCTATTGTGCTGAGAGTAACTGTAGAATCATTAATGACACAATAGCCTTTACAATAGCTTTTGTAGTGACTGGGACATTGAAAACAAACTCCATATGTTATCTATGTATACAGGAACAATAATTCAAGTATACTGTATAATTCAAACGATTACAGAATATGTCCAATAGCCTTGTAGCACATATCCATGCAAGTATTTATTTCCGTGATCCACCATGGATACAAAACTGTACACTATCACACCCATATAGTATTAAATGGTTAATGTGCACATCAGGATATCTAATAAATCAGTTGCTGAAAACTGTTGATCCAGAAGGCCAGCAATACTTATACCTGATACTATAAAAATGAGAAACTCACCACACACTCCAGTTATCCAAGTTAAGAACTAAACAGTGAGGTTCTGATCTTGGGGTTTCATAATGCTTTAAAGCATGTTTTTCTTGAGAATTTCTGCCACAGCCCTGTAACATTAACAACAGAAAAATGAAGCACACACACCTCAGTTCTACTCCTCACTCAACAATGGAATCAATGTGTCCACTGCAATTGAAACAACCACAATTTAGGCCACAGTTAATAACTATGCCATTTGTGAGGTTGCTAATTAGTACAAAATGTGCTTTCTCCAGGGAGATTCTATGAGCACAAGTCTAAGTTAGACAATACATATTTTGAAACCTAGCAGGAAAATTAATTATCATTCAGCAGTAAGAAAAAGTCTGATGTGATAAAGAGGAAAATATCTTTACATGGTACTCAATCTGAAGACTCTTACATGTACATGTTTGATCTCTTAAGCATGTAACAGAAAAGACAGTTGGTATTATCACTAAAATACCTGTGTTCATCAAATGTAATACTAAGCATTAATCACAATTAGAAAAATATACTTTTTGAATTATAATTCCCAGAATCCCCAGTCAACATGCCCACTGATCATCTTTGGTTGTGGCCTGAAAATGTAGCATGTCCAAGATTTTGTGTACTCTTTAAAATCTTAACATGTTTTATTATAGGGGAAAAGGCATACCCTGTGGCCGCATTTCAGACATAACCATATTGATGGTCTGTCTTCTGTTTCGTCTTCAGATTTCTCTGGTGTCCCATTGTCAGATATGCGGCAATCCTGGCAGGAGCCCCAGTCTACATTCTGCAAGACTTTTTTCAGGTGGCCTTGCTCCAGGCCTTTGCGGAGGTGTTTGCACATAGGTTCTGTCAAGAGGTTTAAACAAGGTGAGACTCACAACTACAGTGGGTGAAAGTGCATTATTTACAATACATGGGGTACAGAACAGGACACCTCTAAAATGGCGTTATTTGTTCAGTTATAAAACTTTTTGTGAAACCTTGCGCAAATGACTCTTCTCTTGATCTAAGCTACCTTGTAGGGATTTAGTGGGAACAAGATGGAACAAATATGTACTGTAGTGACCTACATGGAGGAAAGATGAGATCACTGTGATAATTAATAACTTGCAGGTAGAAGCAAAGTTGCTAATACTGTCCTACAAATGGCTCCACAAAAACATGTTTAGTTTTAATATCACACATGAAAAACTTTGGTTGCTTCATATACTGCTGGACTGCAGCTCCCATATTTCAATTACTACAATGACGGCAATGGGAGTTGGGAGTCCTATATAATCCGAAGGGCCATGTTATGACTATCCCAATGGTCTATCTATATAATATGTAGAACTGATGCTTCAAGCCCACTGTAGTTTTTTTAAAGACACATTTCTATTTTAAAAAAATATGCACATAAGAAAACTAATACAATTATTTATTTATTTCTTGGGCTTCTAGGCCGCCACTCCCGGGAGGCTCGGGGCGGCTCACAGGAATAAAAAAATAATAATAAAAATTACCTCTTGTTTATTATTTCCATCCTAAGCCCCCATTAATGTATGCACAACACAGACATGGATGCTTCATAAATAATCATATAAATGTTTTTCTTCATTTAGTATTTTTACAGTGTTTAGGCTACAAGTGACTTTCATTACTCTCACATTTTACTTTTAAATAGGTTTACTCCCGAATAAACCTGAATAGGACTGCACTGTCAGGGCTATAGCAAATGGCACCACTCTGCTAGCACATGGTATTTGCCATTTGTGTATACTCCATTTTCATGTGCAAGCATCAAAAATTTGAAAGTAACAGTCCAAACTATCTTTTTCGTTATTTGAACCTCACCAGTTGAAAGTTAAAACAGTAACAGCAAAGATGACCACACATTTCATGAATTGGGATAATTGTGTTTACTGCTATATGATGCTGTTATATACAAGTCAGAGTATAACAATTTATTTGGGAACATAATTGCAATAGGGCTGATTCCTTAATAATGATGTTGAAATCCTACCAGGTATTAAAAAAGCACTTCTAATAGGATCTGTACAAATGACTGACACTGTTTACACTTACAAAGCATACCTGATATTTCTGTTAAGTCATCTGACTGTACATTTTTCCCTTTCATTCGTTTCTTTCCCATGTTGGAGACCCAAAGTTGTATTCCACATCAAACAATTTGGCCTGGGCAGAGAGGTAGGAAGCCCGCGGGGGAGGAAGAGAGAGAAGATCGTTCTTTACTTTCAAAGAAATGTCCAAACCTAAGAGCAGGTGCTTTTAGCACACTCTGTGACATAGTACTACTACAACAATACGTTTTTCAAGGTTTAGAGATCCTAACCACAATGAAATGCCATGGAACAAGTTTTAATAGGAGGTAGGAATGAAATCTTTTGCCAATTATTTTTTCCTTCTTTCTCTATATTTTAGACACCTAGAGAAGGATCAAAGTACCATCAAGTCTGACCGTTGACTGAAAAGTTTATACAAAGACCCTACACAAGCGAGGGTATAGCCCAGGCATGGGCAAACTTTGGCCTTCCAGGTGTTTTGGACTTCAACTCCCACAAGTCCTAACAGCACTCATACTGTCTAGCTGTTGACAGTATTGGACTTTGACTACAAAGATCTGAGTTCAAATAACTGCTCAGCTAAGAAATCAATGTGCATTCTACCAAGACAAGGGCAAATCTACAATATAATAACTACACTATGTAACATGATTTTTGTTCCTGAGTTATAAATGTCACTTCCTAGTTGCTTCTATCAAAAAACATGGAAAAAAATCATTAAACTGCAAAATCTTTGGTTTTGTGAGACATGCTGCAGCACATTTTGCTATAGTTTTTCAATGAATAACTGACAGCGTCTCAACCAACTCAACATAATTTGTGGTAGCCACAAAAAATGAAGTTCCTGGAGTATAACAACTACTTTCAAAGTAAGTACCACACTGTTAAACTTAGATAAAACAGGGTACATAGGGACCACAAAATGCAGCATTGTCCGAACACGAATCAAGGAATATTAAAGACAATGCAGACTAATTCAACCTGAGAAGTCAGCCAAAGCAGAGCACCTGATGAACCGACCTGGGCGCAGCATATTATTTGAGAACACAGAAATGCTGAACCATTCTAACAACTACCATGTCAGACTACACAGAGAAACCATTGAAATCCACAAGGATGTGAACAATTTCAACAGAAAGGAAGAAACCAAAAAAATGAACAAAATCCGGCTGCCAGTATTAAAAAAAAATCTAAAATCATAACAGTAAATAAAGAACAACTCTCAAAAACAGGGGAATTCCAGACAAGAAATAATCAGGGCAAGCTAATCACCTCCCAACAAAGGATTCCCACAGGCAGCCAGAACTTGAAAACTGCTAGGCCACTAAATGCTAATCAAGGTAGCCAACTGCTATATTTGCACTGTGAATATAGGCCTTTGTGTTTTTCAATGTTTTTATGAGTGAGGGTCACACGTTGGCCTGATAGGTGTATTGTGTCCAAATTTCGTGTCAACTCATCCAGTGGTTTTGAGTTATGTTAATCCCACAAACGAACATTACATTTTTATTTATTTATTCTTCAAACTTCCTATACCGCCACTCCCCGAAGGCTCGGAGCGGTTTACAGTTTGACATAACATACACAGCACACAGACAATACGATACAACACAAAAGGGAAGTACTACATCTAAGGCAGGGGAGGGGAGGCCAGGGCTCAAGAACACATGGGTCAGTGAGCTATCCAGGGGTCAAGCCAACAGTGGTGTCAGCTCGACCATCGAACGAGGGGAGCCTAGGAGGGTCCCACAGGTCCAACAGCGTCCTTAGTGTCCCTAGATCCATAGGGAGATGGTCACCACAAGCCTGTGGGTCCGATCTCCCCCTCACCGGGATGTCAGACCTCCTGGGCTGGGGGTTCGCCAGCGGGAATGCTCGACGTCTGAATTTGGCGTTCCAGAAGGTCCTAGCAGGGAACCTCCTGGGTGCCTCAGGTCCAGTCGTCGCGGACCTCTCCCGCTCCGGGGGTCCAGAAGGAAGTTAAAGGGTCCTCCTGATTCCAGGGGCTCTGGAGGTCCTCCTCTGTGACACTTGGCTGCTCTGGAACTGGTTGGGCTGGGAGGACTTCAGGTGAATGTCCGTGGGAAAGGAAGTCCTCTCTTGGCTGTTCTTCCTGCTGCGCCGACGTCTCCGCCTCCCCGGACGCCTTTGTGCCTTCCGCCGAAGACTCCTCCCAGGCTTCCAGTCCTCAGGGGGCGGTGACGAACGACCAGGCCTGGCGTCTCCAAGGTCGCCCGCCATCTTCAACCTCCCCAGGTCCAGGCTGCGGCGAAAATGTCCTCGGGGCGCAGCCAGGATCTCCGTCACGTTCAGTGGCAGCATCGAGTCGTGTTGGCAGGGGCAGCCGGACTCTCCCGTCAGTTGGCTGGGTCCATCTGATGTGGGTAAGAGCTCGGGGGGCGACTCGGCTGTGGCAAGTCGCTCAGGGTCGTCTCCCTCGGCTTCTTCCTCGATGGGGTCTCCGGAGGTACAAGGACCGGGCTCCCTTTCCACCGCTAGTGGCTCTCCGCCAGTCTCGCAGTCCCCAGTTGGGAAGTCGCAAGACTGGTCCCATTCCAGATCAAGGGCTATAAGGGGGTCCAATTGTGGGGGTTCCACAGTGGCATCCGCCTCCATAAGTCCTACCGGTCCTGCGGCCATGTCCGGGTCCTGAGGGTTGAGGATGCCCAGCCCTCTCAAGAGATCGCCAAAGCCGTTGAAGAGCTCCACCATCCTTCTGTATTTGGCCATTAGGCGTTCTATGGCAAGCTGGTCTGGCTTGCCGGTGGGGGTGTCTCTAGGGATCGCCGTCCGATATTGGCCCCCTCTGGTTGGGTGTTCTTCCCTTAGGGGGGTCGAATTTAAAGGGCGACTCCTGCCCCAGGATCTCAAAAACTTTGCTGAAGAAGCAGTCAGTGGACGGAGGAACCACCGGTCTCGTATTCCTTCCGCTCCCTCAGTTCCCGACTCCGGGGCCAGTCCTGGCTTTTGTACCAATTGTACCGATGTCGGCGTCCCCAGGCAGTATGGGCCCGATCGCGGCAAGGATGCCGTCCCCAGCCACATCGACTCCCCAAGGGGTAGAGGATCCTCTACAACCACTTCGTGTGGCTGGAGGTCAGACTCATACCCTCCGCTGGTTTGCCGGTGGACAGGAGAGGCTAATGAAGTGCTATCAAGCATGCTCAGCCGGAGCACTCCAGACGGGTGCTCAACGACCGACGCCATCTGTCCTCACAACAGTTCTACAGCTGGGGATGGTGAAATAAAGGAATGTGTTTTCAAGCTGTGGATGTTGAATCTGCGGATACAGTGCAACACCTGCTTTTTAAGGGTGGAGCTAGAGTTGCATTCGGCCAAACTACAACTCCTAGGATTCTCTCCGACACCCCCTTGAACTGCTTTGGCTCAATGTTGTGGGGATTGTGAGAGTTCCCGTTTGGAGGGGCACCCGCCCTTTTCGTCAGAGAAGGCCGAAGAGCACCTTGAAGAACTACAACTTCCCTTGAGTCCACAGCACTGAGCCACAACATCCAGAGTGGTATCAAAGTGCACCCCAAGTACTCCCCCTTGACATGGAAGGAAAGAGACAGCTCCCAGACCCAAGGCTCCCATGCCTTGAGATATACAAGAGGTTCCTATAAGAATGCCTGGAAACGAATGGGAAATTGCCCAGTTCCAGTTTCCTCCACACTATAGGGCAGGCCTGGGCAGACTTGTGCCCTCCAGGTGTTTTGGACTCCAACTCCCACAATTCCTCACTTCCTTTTCCCCTCAGCCGCTTAAGCGTGAGGAATTGTGGGAGTTGGAGTCCAAAACACCTGGAGGGCCCAAGTCTACCCAGGCCTGCTATAGAGGAAGGAGCATTAGAACGCTGAAGAGCCAGCCCTCTGATTGGCCAACACTCTATTTCGCAGCCCGCCTACCTGCCCTGATTGATAGCCGCACGCACCAATAGAGAAGCATTTCAGCGTTTTGCCCCGGCGACGAGGACTGGAGTGACTGGTAGACTTCGCACCGCATGCGGAGGCGGGGGAGCCTCGACACGGCCCTGTGCTGCGGCGGCTCTTACCTAGAGTGAAGTCCTGGGGGAGATTATTTTGCGACACTTCTGTGAGCCCGGCGAGGGGTTTTGCGGCGGTCCGGCGCAGCACTCGGCGAGCGGCTGGCGGCCCACGACCATAGAGACCACGCGACAGAAGGGCCACTTGACTCGACCGGAACTTCCGGTATGTTAGCTGTCGAGAAGGAACACTAATAAGGAGACGTAGGCGGAAGCGGAGGGACCATAGACTATGAAATTATAGAGTATCGAGGTGGCCGTACTTCCGGGTATAGTGGCCTCATTTTTAAATACCTGGGTGCAAGTCTCATTGAATGTAAAGGCTTTACTTCTAAACATCTGTAAAGGTGCCTTCCCAATAGAAGAGAGAATGGCCATCGATATACATAGTAAATTTCAAATCATGCTATAATAATTAATATATAATAATAATATAATAATTAATAATAATATATTATAATAATTAATAATAATATTATAATAATCTATTATATAAATGGGTTCACGTCATGGGATGTATACCTCAAACAAAGAAACCTTACAACGCAGAAAAACAATACTTGCCAACAGAAATAGGCCTCAAGCAAGGTACGTTTGTAGCAAAGAAACTTTCCCCCAAAAAAACCTAAAAGGCCCCCAAAACAACGAGTAAAAATAAAACTACATTTACCAGCATCCTCCGGGGCAGCCAAAGACTCACCCAGCCTCTACATTCTGGACAACCTGATTGGCTGCCAATTAGGGCAGATTTGCATAACTGCTGCACTGGCCAGCCAACATGAACATTCGATCCATAATAAACTGCCAAAACAGAATAAGGAAAAGGCCTGAGCCAATCCCCAACACAAACACCCAAATCACTTCCAACCTAAAATTTACACCCCAAAAAAAATCACAGACCACGCCCAAAATTGACAGTAAGGCTTCATTAACTTGATTTCCCTAACTAGCCCTCACTTACTGGGAAGCTGTTTACGCTCTAAATTGACAGTAAGGCTTCATTAACTTGATTTCCCTAACTAGCCCTCACTTACTGGGAAGCTGTTTACGCTCTGAATTGACAGTAAGGCTTCATTAACTTGATTCTCCCGACTAGGCCTCAGCTCATTGGACATTGTGTATGGCCTGAATTGACAGTAAGGCTTCATTAACTTGCTGTTCCTAACTAGGCCTCAGCTCATGGGACATTGTGTATGGCCTGAATTTACAGTAACCTACCTTGGCACACAGAGCCCCGACCATGCATGATGGGACTTGAAGTACCACCATGGAAACTAGGATTTGTAGTACTTCAAAACCCATCATTCCCCACAGACCACTGTGGCCCAGAACCAAGACCAATAAAGACCCAACTTGGCACACCATGCCACCCATGACCCACACTCCATCCAACTGCAGTTTAGAGGAGGGCACACCGTGGATGATTGGACTTTCTCGCATCTCCTAAAAAGGGCACAGCAACGCGTGCCGGGTACAGCTAGTAATATATAATACTAGCTATACCCGGCACGCTTTTACTTATGGCCTTGGTGGGGCCATGGCTGTGTCGTTGTGGGTTGTTCTGGTGGGTGGGATGTTGGAGTCCTGTGGAGTTGTTGTTGTGTGGTGTTGCTGGCGTTCTGCATAGCTTGTGGATATATAATGTTTTTTGTCTTTCCGTCTGCTGTGTTGATGTAGAGGTTGATGCTTGTGTGGTGGTGGGGTACTTTGGAAGTGAGTGGAGGTACTTGAAATCCCATTATCCATGGTGTGTCCTCCTCTGAACTGCAGTCGGATGGAGTGTGGGTCATGGGCGGCATTGTGTGCCAAGTTTGGTCTTTATCGGTCTTGGTTCTGGGCCACAGTGGTCTGTGGGGAATGATGGGTTTTGAAGTAGTATAAATCCCATTATCCATTGAGGTACTTCAAGTCCCATAATCCATGGTCCACCCTCCTCCAAACTGTAGTAGAATGTAGCGTGAGTCATAGGGGCTCTATGTGCCAAGGTAGGTTACTGTAAATTCAGGCCATACACAATGTCCCATGAGCTGAGGCCTAGTCAGGAACAGCAAGTTAATGAAGCCTTACTGTAAATTCAGGCCATACACAATGTCCAATGAGCTGAGGCGTGATCGGAGAATCAAGTTAATGAAGCCTTACTGTCAATTCAGAGCGTAAACAGCATTCCATTAAGTGAGGCCTAGTCAGGGAAATTAAGTTAATGAAGCCTTACTGTCAATTTTGGGCGTGGTCTGTGATTTGTAGGGGTGTAAATTTTCTGTGGGAAGTGAATTGGATGTTTGTGTTTGTGCCTCAGCCGTTTGCGCTATCCTCTTCTGACAGTTTATTAGGGGTCGGAATGTTCATGTTGGCTGGCCAGTACAGGAGTTATGCAAATCCGCCCTTATTGGCAGCCAATCATGTTGTCAGAATGTAGAGGCTGGGAGAGTCGTTGGCAGCCCCGGAGGATGCTGGGAAATGTAGGGTTTTTTACTCGTTTTGGGGGCCTTTTAGGTTTTGGGGGGGAAAGTTTCTTTGCTACAAACATACCTTGCTTGAGGCCTATTTTTGTTGGCAAGTTTGGTGTTTCTGCATTGTAAGGTTTCTCTGTTTGGAACGGTCGTTCCATGACGGGAACCCCTTTATATAATAGATAATAATATATAATAATAATTAATAATATAATATATAATAATAATATAATAATTAATAATAATTAATAATAATATAATTGCAAATTGATATGTTATTGTGAAATCATTTGTTGCTTCAAATGCAGCCATTTATATTTATAAAAGGACTCTATGTAACATTTGTCGACCTCACCAAAGCCTTCGACACTGTGAGCAGAAAAGGTCTGTGGCAGATCCTGGAACGTCTAGGATGTCCCCCCAAATTCCTCAAAATGATTATCCTGTTACATGAGGGCCAGCACGGTCAAGTCAGATATGGCGATGCTCTCTCGGAGCCTTTTCTAATAACTAATGGAGTGAAACAAGGTTGTGTTCTTGCACCAACCCTATTTACAATCTTCTTCAGCATGATGCTCCAAAGGGCTACGGCAGACCTACAAGAAGAAGACGGCATATATATACGCTATCGTGCTGATGGCAGCTTGTTCAACTTAAGCCGTCTGAGGGCTCTCACTAAGACTCTAGTCTAAACTATCTAGTCCGTGAGCTGCTTTTTGCTGATGATGCTGCCCTTGTCGCCCATTCAGAAGCAGCCCTGCAGCGCCTCACATCTTGCTTTGCAGCAGCTGCAGATCTGTTTGGGCTGGAAGTCAGCCTGAAGAAAACGGAAGTTCTCTACCAGCCCGCACCACAGGAAGAATACCATCATCCCCACGTCAGCATAGGCGAATCTGTGCTTAAGTCCGTTCAGCAGTTCACCTACCTGGGAAGCATCATCTCTTCAAATGTCATGATTGACAAAGAGATAGATCACAGATTCTCCAAGGCATAGAGTGCATTTGGAAGGCTTCACAAAAGAGTCTGGAGTAACAAGCACCTGAGGCAAAGCACCAAAATCAGTGTGTACAGAGCTATCGTACTGTCTATTCTCCTTTATGGGTCTGAAACATGGGTCACCTATCGCCAACACCTATGACTCCTCGAATGCTTTCATCAGTGCTGTCTTTGCACAATCCTAAATATACACTGGACTGACTATGTGACGAATGTTGCTGTCCTTGAGCAAGCAGGGATCACCAGCGTTGAGGCCATGCTATTGAGAACACAGCTGCGCTGGGCAGGGCACATCTCTAGGATGGAGGACCACCGCCTCCCAAAGATATTACTCTATGGTGAACTTGCCACAGGTCAGCGCAAGAGAGGCGCCCCCACAAAGAGATATAGGGACTCTCTGAAACAACATCTCAGGCTCGGCCAGATTGATCACCAACAATGGTCCACCCTGGCCTCACATCGGGAGGCATGGAGACGCACTATTCACAATGCTGCGGCCACTTTCGAGACGACAAGCCGAATGGGTCTCAAAAAGAAACGGCAACACAGAAAGAACCGCAACTTGGAAACAACATCACCTAAGGATACTTTCTGCTGTTCTTTCTGCAACGAAACTTTTGCCTATCTCAGATTGGCCGTTTTAGTCACAACGCGCTTGTAAAAAGCGTGGAATGAGTAATGCTGAGAGAGAAGCAGTGCTACTGTTACCGAACAATTTAGAACAGCCTGGCCCATAGGGGGCAGAGGCCCAGAAGTACCCCCTAAAACGAGGATTTCAGCAGAACCCCTGTGAGTTTTTAAAAGCAATCTAAAAATCCCTTTCCCAAATGATCTCACCAAAGGAGTGCGTAAGAAGATGCCACTGAAGTTTTTATTCTCGTCAGCTGAGGAGGATGACAACTTCAGAGATCCTTGTCGCAAAAAAAAGTTACATTGAAATTACATGCCATTTTATAAGGTTACAGATTCAAATATCCCACTTCCCGCGCCCAGACCAGCTTTGTGTTGATTGGATGGAATCACTGGGGCAGCTGGAGTTTGATCCAATAGTGAAACAGTGCCACTTCTGTTCTGGCGAATGGGGAGCGAGGAGCAGGAATGTGTTCAATACAAAGCAGCTGTAGTTTCCTTGAGTAGATTTGTCCATATGTTAATGAATCCAAGCCCCTGACCTTTCGGGTCAGAGAAAAGTCTTTTGTTCTTCTGTGGGAACTGTCCTTAATGGCCCCTTCCTGTTGACAAGAGGCCACTACAGATCTTTACATGATAGCTTTAGTCTTTTGGATAGTAAACAAGTGAAAAAACAGTAGCCATGTGCCAGTTTCCGAGGCTAGCAGAGGTGACCATTTATGAAATATAGAAGTCTTTATGCCATTTATCCTTCATTGGGAAGAGGGAATGAAACTTCAAGGCTCTTCCCCCTGAGAGATGAGGGGTCTTCGTTGAGAAAACAAAAACAGCCTTTTGTTTTCTACACCAGAAAAGCCCTATCATCATGCAAATGAGGCTAGTGGAGGGGTGATTGAATCACAAACTTTGCAGCTGGCAAGCCTCGCCCAAGGCTAAAGGTAAACAGTGGCACTTTCATATTTTTAAAATTACATACATGGGGAAAACATGAGGGGAGATACATTGGGAATTTATGGGGAAAATATACCATCCTGATCACCCCTGCCCACCCACCAGAAAGATGCACAGTTTATTAGATTCATAAAAGATAGCCCAAGAGAAAGGGGTCCTAGACAGAAAAGAAAAAAAGTCTTTGAGAATGAGCAAAAGTCCATAAGAGTAATGCAAAAGGGAAATAACTGTATTAATAAAGTGTGGGTTACAGGGGCATTGTCATGTGGGGCCTTAGGTTCCCATGTGGGGGACAGATAGGGGATTATGGGATCACTTCCAGCCTGGTGTTCTTGGGAAAACTATGAATCCTTTGGTTTTAAACTGTCTTCTACAGAGCCCAAGAAAAGGGGGGTCACCTCCGATATCACTACTTGTAAATGAAAATGGGAATTCCAGACAAGAAACAATCAGCGCCAGCTAACATCTCCCATCAAAGGACTCCCCCAGGCTGGAAGCAGGCAGGCTTTGAAGCTGCAAGGCCATTCAATACAAATCAAGCCAGCCAATTACAACATTCACACCTGCCTCAAGCATACAAGAGTTCTTTTTCCAACAGACCTCACAACCTCTGAGGATGTCTGGCATAGATGCGGGTGAAAGTGCTTATGGGACATGGCCAAACAGAAAGTAAAACTCACAGCAGCCCAATGTTAACTTTATTTTCCCCTATATTTCTTTTAGGAATGTAATCAAAATGATCCATTCGGAAGAAGCTGAACAACAACTTTCTGAATTAGATTTGCTTTCCAGTATGTTTCCCAATGAGGATGAATTTAAGGTGACGGACCAACTGGCTTTAGCAGAACTGAAAGGTCGGGTGGAAAAGTGTGCTTCGGAAGAGCCATCTTCAAAAATACAGTTTGTGCTTAATTTAGAAATAGAGACCCCTGATGGAAGTGAGGTAATGATACCGTTGTCCGAAAATAAATGAACATGGCTTTTGAATTTGAACTCTTAAATAGAATATATAAACACATATTTTTAAAATCTCTTTCTAGGTTCCCATTTCTTTGTTCTGTGCTTTCCCATTGGAATACCCTGCTGTGCTTCCAGAAATCACTATCAGGTACTACATGTTATATTCCACAGGGGGAGATTAAATACGTTTATTACGCTATTGTTGATGTCATGTACTCAAGTCATTTCCAAGTTATGGCAACTCTAAGGCAAACCTACAACTGGAGCCGAGAGTATGTGATTGCCCCAAGAACACTCCATAGGTTTCCATGATCAAGCAGGAAATTAGACCTGGTCTCTGCAGTCATTATGATGATGATGATGATGATGATGTTAGATCTGCCCCCTCCCTGTTGTCCTTCAGAAGACTTGGATATGGAATGAAGCTTTCCCAGAATAAGCTGAGATTGATTATAGTCTGAAATGAGTGACCACGTTTACAGACCGAGTTGAATGTGTTTTTAATGGCAATGTGGTTTTATGTATTTCTGCTTTTTATGTATTTTAATATGCTGTTCTAAGATGTTTTTAAATTTGTATAGCATTGAATATTGCTGTAAGCCGGTCTGAGTCCCTCCATGAAGGTGAGAAGGTCAAGGTACAAAAATTTTAAATAAATAAATAATAATATTAGCTTTATTTTTATACCTTGCCTTCATCTCCCTGAAAGGACCTGGGGAAGCTTACAAGTAGGACCAAGCCCAAAACATACAACAAAATACACCAACCATAACATAATTAAAAACATAATAGTATATAACAATCCAATTAAAACACAGCAGGGTATAAAACTGCAACTACATAGGCTGCAACTACACTCTAGAACAGGCATGCACAAACGTAGGTCCTCCTGGTGTTCTGGACTTTAACTGCCACAATTCCGAAGAGGTTGTTAGGAATTGTGGTAGTTAAAAATCCAAAACACCTGGAGGGCTGACATTTGCCTATACTTGCTCTAGAATGAATGCTACTGAATATGAAGAGTTATAGTTTTATGAGGCACCAGCAGTCTTTAGCAGAGAAAGCCAAGTACAAATCTCAGGATTCCATTGCATTCAGCCATGGCAATTAAAGTGGTGTCAAACCTGATTCATTCTACACCGATAGTTGAATGCACAAAGCACTGCTCCGCAATATACTTGTGTTTTACAATTATCAATAAAATCATACATTTTACAAATGGAGAGCCGAATAACATGAATTTGTTATTATAATGATCATTTTTCAAAAAGATGTTGTTTATTCGTTCAGACGCTTCCGACTCTTCATGGACCAGCCCACGCCACGTCAAAAAAGGTGACAACTGACAAAAATGCTGTGTCCCAAGCTGTTACACAAGTTGAAAGCTTACATTAGGCAGTGTAAAATGTAACCGAAACCATGTTTTCTTATTGACATTGACATGCACCTGTCCTTCCTAGAACCAGAACTGAAAATGACTAGCCTCAGACTTGTGCCTTTTCACTTACACTTACAGTCCTTCCATCTTGTGTTAAGGCAGGAAGACTTGTTGTGTTTTAATTTATGAAATAATTTGATCTTGGTTTTTTTAGATTGTGGAGCTGAGATTTGTATTTTGTAGTTTTTAACTGTTAATTGTATATGTTTTTATATGACTGTTTTTATCTTGTGATGTATTGTATATGGGCACTTGTTGCCGCTTGTTCGCCGCCTCAAGTCGCCTTCGGGCTGAGAGAGGCGGTATAGAAGCATGGCAAATAAATAAATAATTAAGTGAATTGTTGTTGTTAATTTTTTTAGTTGTTTCTGACTCTTTGTGGCCGCATGGACTAGCCCATGCCAGAGCTCCCCTTGGTCGGCCCCTCTTCCTTTTTCCTTCCATTTTCCCCAATATGTATTAGTATCACTTATTTCAGTTTCGATCTCGACAAGTCTTTAAGTCTGGGCCCACCCATTATGTTCAATGAAGGAAAATGAGAAATAAACATAATCTAGAGCAGGGCTCCTTACACTTTTTCCAGTTGTGACCGCTTTCTTTCTAATCAACGTCTATGCAACCCCAGGTATCTAAGTATGCAAAATAGGTATAAAAATCAAACATTTACTGATAATAAATCAAAATTTGCAAGGTTTTCTTTTTGTGGAGTATAGCTGAAGCATTTTTGCAGCGTCCACTGTAAACCCTTTTACTACTGCCACATTTTTTGGGACCCCAACATTGAGCTATGGAAACCCCATTTGTGTTTGGGAGCCACAGTTGAAGCAGTGATCTAGAGCATGTTTTGGATTGTATTATGCAATTCATTTTTATTGTAGGTGTGTTTCAAACTGTGCTATCTTTCCCCACTTCTAGGTCTCAATTCATAAGCCGATCCCAACAGGCTCAGCTAAATAGAGATCTTATAACATACTTGCAGAAGGATTGTGCTGGTGAAGTGTGCATTTTAAGTGCAAGAGAATGGATTAAAGATCATGCTGCTGCTTACATCAACAAGGAGCGATCGTCTTCCACTTCACAGAAATCAAATATTCAAAGGTCTGAGGATATCTTCACCAGACTCTGGATTTACAGCCATCACATTTATAATAAACAAAAAAGAAAGAATATAATTGACTGGTCTAAGGAACTTTGTCTCACTGGATTCAGCATGCCTGGGAAACCAGGTATCGTTTGTGTTGAAGGCCCACAGAGCATGTGCGAAGAGTTCTGGGCAAGGTCGGTATTAATATATCATGTATTTAAAATGTGCAAGACTCTTCTTTTACTGCTAACATTAGTAATAGAAAATTCCTAAGATGGTACTAACATTCCCACTCCCCCTTGCAGATCAGATGTGTACAACTGATTCGAATTGATCCCTCTTAGATCCAAATTCACTCACTATAGTTAATGTAGAAAGTAACTTTCTTTTTCAATTCTAAATGGTAAAGTATATAGTAATTATAATCCCAACTGGTTATATATAAAGGTAGAATATTCTCAGTAATTCTTAAAATAATTTTCCTCTACAATGGAGTTGATGATTTGCCAAAAATGTAAGGGTCCACCTGTAGAACTAATGCGGTTTGACAGCATTTAAACTGCCATAATTCTATCCTATGGAACCACAGGAGTTGTAGTTTTACAAGGTCTTTAGCCTTTTCTGCCAAATAGTGCTGGTGCCTAAACTACAATTTGGTAGCATTGAGTGCTGGCAGTTAAAGTGGTGTCAAACTGCATTAATTCTGCAGAACATAATTAGCATCTTTCCTTAAATCCATTCAGACATGTCAGGTATTCCCATTTTCCATAGTACCAGTGATACAGTAAAGCCGATAATAACTTAGAATATATTGCTAGATTGGGAGTTCTAGCTTCACAGAAACATATGGCGAGGATAATAATTTACAGAAACCAAAAGCCATGGATAATAGTATAAACACGCATTCCTTTATGTCTAGCCTTCATTGTGTGATTTTTCCAATCTTAATAAAAGAACAAACCTGTTGTTACATTAGAAGGGGGTTTTTTGGCATGGCAGGGAGAACAACATAAGTAATTTTTGGAGTTGTAATTCAACAGTAGATGGCTTCTAGTCCTGACCAATAGTCAGACAGTAGGACTATCCTTAATTCCCTTAGTGACACAAGAGCCTGTCCGCTCTCTTAAGGGTGTAATGAGTTGACTTCTGCCACCCAATGGATTTTGCTGCAGTTGTTGGTGGCATGGCCAAATGTTAACAGCTGCCCAGTGGTATATAAAAGGTTAATGCTTCCATTGATTTGGCAGATTGAGGCTGGGAAAAGATATGAAAGTGGAGAATGGACAAGATATGTGAATTTCCCAAAGTTTCTAACCTATGGAGAGATGTCACAGTTGTGCGCTCTGATTTTCTTTGCTTTTCAGCTAAACTCCAGTTTAAATCCTGCATGATGGGCCAAATTGTTTTGTTCTGGAACTAGGGGTGGTTTCAGATATCCCCATTTGGTGCCAAAAAGTCATAGCGCATGCTATATTGGTAACATAGCAGATGGTATACTGCAGAAAAGCTTTTCAGCCCTTTTTACGATGGGATCCAGCTTCCCTTCAGAACTAGTGCTACCCACTCTAAATCTGGCTACAGTCCAGTTCTTCATGAACCATTTCTACCCCAATAGCTCTGAGAACTGTACCAGCAAGTTAGAAACAGCAAACTTCACTTGATCTTAATATATTTTCCCATCCTTGAACTACAAAGTTCTACAAAAAAATCCACCAAAGCTGCTAAAACAAATCAACCTTTTCTATACTACTCAACAACTGTTAATGTTTGGTGATGATACTGGCAAACACTCAAAATCTATCTTCCTAGTGGCAGAGACACAACTCACTACAGTCTTCATGTCTACTCTGGGAACAGTACTAATGGGGCCAATAGTATAATGCATAAAACCAGAGGCACATTTACTTGCTCTTCTTCCAGTATGTATATGCCATCCTATGCCAACCCGTCTACATTCTACACTGTACACAGAAGACAGTCTCTACATGAGACGATTAATTGACACAAATCTGACATTAAACATTTCAATATCAAAAGAGAGCTGCAGAAAATTTCGACCTTCCTGATCACATAATTGATTTACAGGTTGCAGTCTTTGGACAAGAAAATCACAACGGTAGACTAGAAATTTTTGAACTAGTCTGCCGTTTATTCTAGTCCATTAGCAGAGTTATGAATTGAAGTGACTTCATAGCATGCAATATATAAATACAAGAATTCTCACTGCTGCACATATAGGCCTAACAAAAGTATCTTCTCAGAGAAGGTTTTGAACTCTTGGAAAGTGAGTTTTGATTAGCAGATTTATTGCTTTGAAACATCAATACTAGCTTACCACTGTAAAAATCCACCCAGCCCATGTCATGATTTGCATATTTCTGGACCCTATTTCATTGCAACTGTAGAAAATATCCTTCATGCCTGAAGTCTTAATACCACTCAAAGTTGCATCTGAAAAAGTGCATTAATTTGAAAGTTCATGCAAAAAATTTCAAAAATGGTTAGCCTGACACATTCACCTCTTCCTTTTTATGCTGAAAGAGACAAGTCTAGCTCTTTTTAAAGAAGTTATGCCTTCAGGTATTGAGAAGGGATGTTTTCCTTGTGGTCTATCATAGAATAGAATCGTAGAGTTGGAAGAGACCTTGTGGGCCATCCAGTCCAATCCCCTGCCGAGAAGCAGGAAAATCGCATTCAAAGCACCCCTGACAGAGATGGCCATCCAGCCTCTATTTAAAAGGCTCCACCACACACCAGGGCAGAGAATTCCACTGGTGAACAGCTCTCACAGTTAGGCAGTTCTTCCTAATATTCAGGTGGAATCTCCTTTTGAATATTTTAATCGTATACAGATTAGGAGAAATGTAATAGCATAGTAAGTAATGACAAAGTACCAGAAGTATTTCTAAGAATATGTGCTACATTTTAAAATACAGATAAATGTCAAATAGCAGTAATAGACTGAATTGTATAATGATAATAATTTCTGAAATAATTTCAGTTCTACTGAAATTTAGATTCATCACAACTAACATTTCCCCCTGTTTTTAACATGTTTTAGGAGTAACTTTAGCTGGATTAGATATTGTTGCATTTTCTGAGTGTGCAATACTCTCATTTTATCTAGACTTCGAAGATTATCATGGCAACGAATTTTGATTCGGCACAGGGAAGATATTTGCTTAGAGGGAGCTGAAGGGCAAATGGAGAAACAAAGGAAGTTCACAGCTTTTGAAGAAAAAATATTTGATGCACATGGTGCCAGAGGAAATCACATGGATTTGGGACAGTTGTATCATTTTTTACATGACAGTGGTTGCGGAGATATATTTCAATTGTACTTTGGAGTTGAAGGACAGTAGACAACCACAACATTTTCTTTCTTAAAAAAATTTAAAAAATAAATGATGATTAAAGATTTTACTTATGGCTACTTCATAAATCTTTGATGCACCAATAAAGTTGCTTTGAAGAGGATGGTTTATTTTAATTACCAAGATTTAAAATAGCTTCGTTCTGTTCATATTATTGACTACTATTGACTAAAGCTTATTCTCAGTTAGACAAACCTAAATCTCTCATGGGATTGTAGAAATGCTACTGGCTTCTTTAGTTCATGTTGTCTTTAAGTTGTTTTCAAGTGATGATGACTCTAGTCTAAAGGGAACATGTACTTGACTTTTCTGGGCAAGATTTATTCAGATAGGATTTGATTTTACCCTCCTCTTGAGATTAAGAGACAGTCCGTGAATGTACACTGTGGAAATAATGCAATGCCACTTTAACTGCCATGCTATGGAGCCATGAGAGTTGTAGTTTTACAGGGTCTTGAGCCTCCTCTGCTAAATAATTCAAGTGCAGTTGCCCAACACTCAAACCAACACACTATGCCAATACTTGGGTCCATGCCAGGCATGTCAGCCCCCCCCCCCGAAATTCTCAGGGTGGTCCGCGAAAAGGCCTTACTGGTACAGTATTTAAACTGTTATGTTTATTCATATCATGATCTGATCACCATGCTCATTATATCCCACATTAATGGGGTTATTGGGATAACAATACAAAAGGTTTGCTAGGGTAGACCCTCTTCCACCCAGTCTCAGCCCCCCCCGAATCAAAATCCTGGCTACGGCCCTGGTCCATGCAAATTATTGCTGCTGGAGATCAAAATGGCCATTATCAGTTATTACTGCTTAACACCATTATTTTTTTCTTCAGAAGTAGCAAGCTGTTTGTGTACTCAGGTTACTCACAGATAAACAATAGTGGATATGTGTTTACCTCTTAGACCACGCATGAGCAAACTTCAGCCCTCCAGGTATTTTGGATTTAATTTCCACAATTCCTAACAGCTGGTCAACTGGCTGGGATTTCTGGGAGATGAAGTCCAAAACGCCTGGAGGAGCAGAGTTTGAGAAACATTGTTTTGGCCTACAACTCCCAGAAATCCCAGCCAGTTTACCACAGGTTGAGAACCACTGTCTTAGACTAACTGCTTCTCTGTTTCTAACACATGGATCCCGAAATAGGACAAATAGGTGGTTTACCCTAACTCCACTCAAAACTTTTCAAAGTAAGCATCCATTTAGTGTTGTTCAATCTACTTGCCATCTAGGTAAACTGCCATAATTCGGTTATCTGCTGAGAACATTCTGCTTTGTAGAAGATATTGGAACATGTTATTTAATGTGGATCAATAGCCAGACCTCTTCAGCTTCATCATTGCTTATGCATACAGTAGATCTGGGGAAGATGACTAATAGAGTAGAAACTGTTTAAATTCAATTCTCCTAAACATAATAGAATAGAATCTAAGAATGACAACATAGGACTGTTTCCAGAAACACATAGCTCTCAATTCTCAATTGCTAACTCAAAAAACCCTAAACTTTTTGTGACTTTAAAGCAGGCATGGGCAAACTCTCCCCCCCCCCCCAGGGGGGGTGTTTTGAACTTAGAGCATAGAGTTGGAAGAGAGCTTGTGGGCCATCCAGTCCAACCCCCTGCCAAGAAGGGAAAATTGCATTCAAAGCACACCCGACTGATGCCCATCCAGCCTCTGTTTAAAAGTTTCCAAAGAATGAGCCTCCACCACAGTCTGTAGCAGAGAGTTCCACTGTTGAACAGCTCTCAACAGTGAGGAAGATTTTCCTCATGTTCAAGCGGCATCTCCTCTCCTGTAGTTTGAAGGCATTGTTCCGCATCCTAGTCTCCAGAGCAGCAGAAAACAAGCCTGCTCCCTTCGCCCTATGACTTCCCCTCACATATTTATACATGGCCATCATGTCTCCTTTGAACCTCCTCTTCTTTAGGCTAAACATGCCCTGCTCTTTAAGCTGCTCCTCATTGGGCTTGTACTCCAAACCCTTGATCATTTTAGTTGCCCTCCTCTGGACACATTCCAACTTGTCAACATTTGTGGTGCCCAGAATTGGACATAGTGTGATTCCAGGTGTGGTCTGACCAAGGCAGAATAGAGGGGTAGCATGACTTTCCTGGATCTAGACACTAGACTCCTATTTATGCAGGCCAAAATCCCATTGCGTTTTTTAGCTGCCGCATGACATTGTTGGCTCATGTTTAACTTGTTCATGCGGGCTCCAAGACAACAATATAGGCCGTTAGGAATTTGTGGGACTTGAAGTCCAAAACCCCTGGTGGACCGAATTTTGCCTATGCCTGCTTTACATATATTTAAAGCCTCAAAAAAAGGTTTTATATCTATCTATCTCTAGGAGCGCCCGGTGGCGCAGTGGGTTAAAGCCCTGAGCTGCTGAACTTGTTGACCGAAAGGTCGCAGGTTCGAATCCAGGGAGCAACGTGAGCTCTTGCTGTCAGCCACAGCTTCTGCCAACCTAGCAGATCGAAAACATGCAAATGTGAGTAGATCAATATGTACCACTCTGGCGGGAAGGTAACAGCGCTTCATGGAGTCATGCTGGCCGCATGACCTTGGAGGTGTCTACAACAACGCAGGCTCTTCGGCTTAGACATGGAGATGAGCACCAACCCCTAGTCGGACGTGACTAGACTTAATGTCAGGGGAAAACCTTTACCATATATATATATGGTAAAGGTTTCCCCCTGACATATATATGTGTGTGTGTGTGTGCGTATATGTGCGCACGTATGTGTGTATATGTTTGTGTGTGCGTATGTGTGCGTGTATATATGTGTGTATATATGTGTGCGTATGTGTGTATGTTTGTGTGCGCGCATATATGTGTGTGTATATATATGTGTGTATATATGTGTACATGCCGAATGGGTCTCGAAGAGAAACGACAACGCAGAAAGAACCGCAACTTGGAAACAACATCACCCAAGGAGACTTTGCTGTGCTTTCAAACTTGCCTATCTCAGATTGGCCTTTTTAGTCATCAATGCGCTTGTAAAAAGCATGGGATGAGTCCTTCCTGAATCTTCGTTCGCGAAGTAATGCCGAGAGAGTATATGTGTGTATATGTTTGTGTGCGTGTATATGTGTATGTATATATTTGTGTGTATATATATGTGTGCGTATGTTTGTGTGCATATACAGTATATGTGTGTGGATATATGTGTGTATATATGTCTGTATGAATATGTGTGTATATATATGTGTGTATATATTTGTGTGTATATATGTGTGCGTATGTTTGTGTGCATATATGTGTTTATATTTGTGTGTATATACAGTATATGTGTGCGTATGTTTGTGTGCATATATGTGTGTGTTTATATATGTGTGTATATGTCTGTATGTATATGTGTGTATATATTTGTGTATATATTTGTGCGTATGTTTGTGTGCATGTGTGTTTATATGTGTGTGTATATATGTCTGTATGTTATGTGTGTATATATGTGTGTGCGTATGTTTGTGTGCATATATGTGTGTATATGTGTGTATATATTTGTGTGCATATATGTGTGTTTATATACGTGTGTGTATATATGTGTCTGTATGTATATGTGTATATATATGTGTGCGTATGTTTGTGTGCATGTGTGTTTATATGTGTGTATGTTTGTATGTATATGTGTATATATGTGTGCGTATGTTTGTGTACATGTGTGTGTGTATATGTATGTATATATGTGTATATATGTGTGTGTGTGTTTGTGTGCATGTGTTTATGTGTGTATATATGTCTGTATGTGTGTGTATATATATGTGTGTGCGTACGTTTGTGTGCATGTGTGCATATGTGTATATATGTGTGTGCATATGTGTTTATATACGTGTGTGTATATATGTGTCTATGTATATATGTGTATACATATATGTGTGCGTATGTTTGTGTACATATATGTGTGTGTGTGTGTATATATGTGTGTGTGTATATATATGTGTGTGTATATATACATATACACACACCCCCTTGGCCTGCTTGCACATGGGCCCAGTTGACCTAACCTACAGAACCCTGCCTTGTAAGGAAGCCTGCCTCCCATTCTCCTTTCCTCCCATGTATCTCAGGACCAAAAGAACTCGGGCGGGAGGGATTCCCCTGGCAGGCACCCTTCCGGTTTGCCCCCCTCCCTCCTTCCCTCTCTGGGCGGGGCGAGGAGGGGACTGGGTGATGCCACGGCGGCCTCGACTTCCTCCTTCCACCCGGAAGCGCGGCTTCCCTTCAGTTCCTCGCTCGTGGCTTCCCTGGGCTTCCCACGACGGTTGAGGCCCAGCCATGGGAGACAGGCCGAAGCAGCGGACGAAGGGCAACGTGAGGGTGAGGCGGCCCGGGGTTGTCACGCCCACCCTTCCTCGCAGCCTCAGGCTCCTTCCCTTAAGCGGCTGAGGGGGGAAAGGAAAGGGCCCGAGGCTGTGAGGAGGAAGGGTGGGAGCTGAAGTCCAAACCCCCTGGAGGGAAGGCCGAGGTTGGCCCAGGCCTGGTGTGGGAGAGCTTGCTGGGGAGGGGCAAACAGCTGCTTGATTCCTTAGCCCCTTCTTTCAAGGCCCCAGATCTAAGCAGGGCTGGCCCTGGTTAGCACCTGAAGGGGAGACGAAGACAGCCCAGGGGTTGGATCTGTATTTCAACCCAGAACTGGCCAAACCACCTCCGAGGATTCGTTGCCTAAGAAAACCCTGTGAAGTTTGTGGTGGTGCCATAAGTTGATTCTCAACTTGAAATCACATTATTATTATTATTATTATTATGCTTATCTATACCCCGCTTTTCCTCTCTACAACGGGAACTCGAAGCGACTTACAATAAAACTAACACAATACAATTTGAAATCTAAAAACGCACAAGCCTTAAAATAGTGTTTGATATGAATAGCGTTAAAAACAAATCCTTAAAACTGATTTAAAACGCATTCCGAGCTAAAATCGCAGCACCTTCTGACTTGACTATTTATTTATCATGTCCGAAGCTTACTTGTCCGAACGCATCTGCCGCTACGTCCCACCTCGGGAATTTAAGATCACCCGGGGAGGCCCTGCTCTAGCTCCCGCCTACTTCTCAAACGCGGTTGGTGGGGACGAGAGAGAGAGAGAGGGCCTTCTCGGTGGTGGCTCCCCGTCTGTGGAATGCGCTCCCTATTGATATACGATCAAACCCCATCCCTCCTGGCATTCAGGAAAAAAGTGAAATCATGGCTATGGGTCCAGGCGTTTGCACATTAGCACAGGGCAGCACTTTGGAGTGGAACTGTAATGGCAGGTTGATGGACATGGCTCAATACTTATGTCTTGGACGAAGTACTGTTTTTACTTGAAATGTATGTGTATTACGTGTTAATTTTAATGGTATTTTATGCTAATTGTTATGGTTTTTATATTGTATTTATCTGTATCGGCATCGAATCGTTGCCTTTTTGTTATGGCGCTCTGAGTCCCCATTCGGGGGTAGAGAAGAGCGGGGTAGAAATAATGGAAATAAATAAATAAATACATTGAGAATACAGTTATACTGTATTTAAAATAACCACAAAGTTAAGAACTTGACAATATGCTAAATTCCTTTGGCCATAAACTGGCCACTTGGAGTGTCTCCTGTGTCACCGTGAGAAGGTCCCCCTTTGTGCATGTGGCGGGGCTCAGGCTGCACTGTAGTAGGTGGTCTGTGTTTTGCTCTCCTCAACACTCGCATGTCATGGACTCCACTTTGTGGCCCCATTTCTTAAGATTGGCTCTGCATCACATGGTCTATTCAGCACCTTCCAAGTTGCCCAGTCTTCTGTGTGCCCAGGAGGGAGTTTCTCATCTGGTCTCAGCCACTGATTGAGGTTCCGTGTTTTAGCCTGCTACTTTTGGACTCTCACTTGCTGGGGTGTTCCTGAGAGTATCTCTGTAGATCAGGGGTGCTCATTAGGTAGATCGCGATCTACTGGTAGATCGCGTAGGGCGTCCTGGTAGATCGCAGGCAGGACGGGAGGAAGGCTCAGTCCCGCCCCGCAGGCTCCTGACACCGCCCAGGTGCAGAAGGAGGTTGGGCTGGATGGCCCTTGGAGGTCTCCTATTCTAGGAACCCGTTGTTGTTGTTATTATTTTAATCTAGTTTTAAATACTCTATTTTAATTGTGGACCCATTTGTTGTAACGTGGAGGGCGACTCAGAAATAATAAAGTCAGTCAGTCAGTCAGACATTATCAGAGGCTGAATGGCCATCTGTGAGGAATGCTTTGATTGTGTTTTTCCCTTATGGTAGAAGGAGGTTGGACTGGATGGCCCTTGGAGGTCTCCTTCTACTCTAGGAACCTATTGTTGTTGTTGTTACTATTATTATTATTAGTAGTAGCAGAGGCTGAATGAATATTATCATTATTATTATAAATAAATTCAGTGGCTTATTATACTCACATTTAGTTGAATTCAGTCTTAAAATATATTATATGGCTCTCACTGAAGTAAATTTCCAAATATTTTGCTTTTATGGCTCTCTGAGTAGTGGGTAGGTAGATCCTTTTGACTTGGTTGTTTTATAAGTAGCTCACATGCTGAAAAAGTGTGAGCACCCCTGCTGTAGATCTTAGGAAGCTGTTTCTTGATTTAAGATGTTGGCATGCTGGCTGATATCCGAACAGAGGATGGGCCGGAGATGTCAAAGCCTTGGTCATTTCATTACTGGCTGCTACTTCCCGACAGATGTCAGGTGTTGCAATACCGGCTCAACAGTATAATTTAAGACTTGACCTGAGTATATGTAATATTTTATTTTTTAAAAAAATTAAGTGTCTCTTATTTGAAATGGGCCCCCTGGTGGTGCAGCGAGTTAAACTGCTGAGCTGCTGAACTTGACAGAAAGGCTGGCAGTTCGAATCCGGAGAACAGGGTGAGCTCCCGCTGTTAGGCCCAGCTTCTGCCAACCTTGAAGTTCGAAAACATGCAAGTGTGAGTAGATCAATAGGTACCACTTCTGCAGTAAAGTAACGGCGCTCCATGCAGTCATGCTGGCCAAATGACATGGAAGGTATCTACGGACAATGCCAGCTCTTTGGCCTGGAAATGAAGTTGAGAACCACCCCCCAAAGTCAGACACAACTAGACTTAATGTCAGGGGAAATCTTTACCTTTTTACTCTCTGAAATGCTGGGGACCAGAAGTTTATAGTTTGGGGGGGAGAATTGCCCATAGGACAGCAGTCTTTGTATATAATGTGATAGTTGTTAAAGCAGGCATGGGCAATTAAAGCAAGGAAATTAATAAATAAATAAAAAAACATTTTTCTCCCTGAAATTAATCCTTTCTCTTTCTAAAACAGCCCTCTAGTAGTGGTAGAGCAGCAGAACTTCTTGCCAAAGAGCGAGGAACTGTTCCAGGGTTTATTGGCTTCGGGACGTCTTCCAGCGACCCAGGATATGTTCCTGCAATTCAAGGAGCTGAAGAAATAGATAGCTTAGTGGATGCGGATTTTCGAATGGTGCTCAGGAAACTTTCCAAAAGAGATGTTACCACCAAATTAAAGGTTGGTTTGTTTTATTTGCAGTTAAAATAGCATGTACTGTAGAGGCTACAAATTAATATTGACTGTGACAAAACTTCCAAAACATCTTTAAATAGATTACATACACCCAGAAACACCTTGAGGAAAAATAGTTAGGTTATGAAGTACAAATAAGATAGCATTGTAGGCTATTACTCAGTTTGGTTGAAATGATTTTCATGTAATAGTTGCTGAACTTTCAGGGCATTTTTGACAGCTTGTGTGTCCTTGAAACATCCTGAAAATTGGTCCTGAGTTATTGAGAGACTATCAGGACAGAATCTCTCACAGGTAGAGAGGATGGGTTGATAGTCTTTAGGGTACAATCCAGTGAAATTCAAGGTGCACCAAAATATATTTGAAATCACTGATATCAGTGCATAGAAAACCACCTAAAGTAACATAACACTGAAACTTTATTTGGGATTATACAATGACAACAATATTTATTTGGTCCATAGACTCATCAGTGAACAAACAGTCGTTTATAAATTCTCCCATCTAAGGAGAAGTTCATGAAACTTTATTTGGGATTATATCTCATTGAACTTGGTGATATTTATCTAGGTAAAACAAGACTAATATTATGGTTAAAGTGGTAACGATTCTAATAGGACATGCAGCCCGATCTGTGCTGTTTTTAGTGATTTAAATAAATCCCACTGGTGTTCAGTTGGATAGAATGGATAGAATGTACTGACTGTGCACTTTGTATTTCAATTAGCAAGTGATTCATGAGTCCGAATGGTAGGCTTTTTGTTATTTGATAATCTTATTTTTGTATAGTTATGTGGTTTTAACCCGACATTCAGAATTGTTATCCAGCCGTGAATGCAAATATTTGTAATACTGCATACAGATAATTAATTTCAATGCCTGTATATGTGTGCATTTTTAAAAAAATCATGTTCATTTTTCCTGTCTTTAATTTTAGGCTATGCAGGAATTCGGGACAATGTGTAAGGAGAGAGAAACAGAGGTTGTTAAAGGAGTTCTACCCTATTGGCCTAGAATTTATTGTAAAATATCTGGTGTGAGTATTGAGACTCTTGGATTATATAAAATGGACAAACAATGTCTCTATGAATATGCTACAATAGTTAAAGAAATTTGAAAAATGTGCTTTTGGAGTGACTGAGATTAATTTATTCTGAAGAATATTTTGATATAAGTCTACATTGTGCTTTAAGTTATATACATGAAGACATATGGAAAATATTGGATACATTTTTGGGTGCAAATATTTTTATTTGTGTTGTTCCTCCATTATAAGAAGTATGTTTACTTTTCAATGTTATTGTAGGATCATGACCGCCGGGTTCGAGAAGCCACACAAGAAGCTTTTGAGCAGCTTATTCTGAAAGTTAAGAAACATTTGGCACCTCATTTAAAGAGTCTCATGGGGCACTGGCTGATAGCTCAGTGTGATACGTACCCTCCTGCAGCATCTGCAGCAAAAGTAGCATTTGAGAAAGCCTTTCCACCAAGTAAACAGCCGGAAGCTTTAGTGTTTTGTAAAGATGAAATTCTAACGGTAAGTTTTCCAATTTTTTAACATTAAAAAAAATTAAGGAGATATTATTTTCTATTTTTAAGTAAATATAAATATTATATTGAACAGAAATACATTCCATTTAGAAGCCTTTTAATTACTTTTTATTTATAATTATGTCAAGTGCAGTACAGTGTTCCCTCACTTATTGCTGGAGTTATGTTCCAGGACCTCTCGCAATAAGTGAAAAACCACGATGTAGGGATACTCTATTTTAATATTTATACATTATTTTAGTAGTTATACACTATTTTAAATTTAAAATAAACTGAAGGAAAGGAAGGAAAGGCCCTTCAAGGCTGGAGGGAGGGAGAAAGGACTAAGGAGGGAAAGCCCCTTGGAGAGCGGCAGTGGCAAAACCCCAGAAAACAGCAAAAATACCATGATATATATTTTAAATTAATATTTTTTGAACTCCATGAAACAGCGAGTTTGCAATAAGAGAACTACATAGTAGCGAGGGAACACTGTATGCTATTGTTTGCCTGTTCTACAACAGTGAAAGTTTAGAATATTTTATAATCAAAACTGATAATCCTGATACACCAGATACCAGTAGTTTAGAAAACCATTTTTAGTTCATGGTCTTTTAAATTATTTTCAAATTATTGATTATTCTTTTTATTCTTTTTATTAGCAGACACTATCCGTAGAAGGGAACAAGTAGTGTATTTGTGAATGCTTTGAATAGTTAGTTAATCATTCACACATGTGAGTTCTGTGTTGCTTCACACTATCAGTAATAAAACCCGGTCATTTATTTAGTTTAGAAAATACATTACTACTGGTATCACAAATGAGATTGTGCTTTGATACAACTGATGGGCTAATCAATAAAATGTACTACAAATGAGATGGTATATTGTGTGTATTTCAGAACTATTCCAAAATGATTTGCAGTGGGTTGGGATGGTTAGTAAATTTATTGGGATTTACTAATACATCTCTGATTTGCATTAGTCTTTCTGTATTTAACTATCAACCAGCACAGACTTGCTGCTGTTTATTATGTCATAAAAGTAAATAGGAATGGATTTTTCTGTGAAAGGCAAGCTTCAGTTATATTCAAAATTCTGGGCTTGGAATTTTAAATATACTTTGCATCAACATCTTTTAATGAATCTCAGGGTTTTATCAAAAATCAAATGGCTCTGAAGCCCTCCATATCTATAATCTAAAAATAATAAAAGAACACAACAGTGTTATCCTTCTCCTTCTGATTAATAATGATTGCTAACATGTTTTTATAAAAACTATGGCATTCTCCCCCTCACCCCATTTAAGGACATCTGATTGTGTTTGATCCAGGTGCTACAAGATCATCTTTTGAAGGAAACACCTGATACATTAAGTGATCTTCAGTATGTATATTTTTTTAATATACACACATTATTTTTAGCTTAAGATACAAATTTAATTTGTATTAATTGTATTTATTGCCTGTAAGAATAAGATATAAAGTATGTTTGAAATATATCAGATCTGACAGAACATTTTTCTCCCACTTCAGAGTTTTCTGCATATATAATTTAACCACTAAGAGCCTGACTTTAGTAGGAAGAGCATGTCAGCTCGCAGCTCTTATTTATGTATGCTGTGTTTCCTATTCATTTTACTAGTTGCATGATTATCATTTGCATGTTTAATTGTTCTTCACGTGTCTCACATTATCCAAGAGCTCATGAGAAGGAGTGCTTTAAGAGGTGGCTATTTTGCTATGTCTGAGTGACGACAATGTGTTTAAGGTCCTAGTCAGAGAATTTCCGCTTGGATAATTTTATTGTCATTCAGAGTTATTGCAAGATGAAATAGAAAATGTACAGTTATTGACAGTGGAATTTTAATGGTGAAGACAATTATGTCTCTGTTTGTAGCAGTAATATAAGTACAGTTCATAATCAAAAGCTGAACATTGTCTTGGTTTTTGGAGCATCTTGTTTAAAGATGAGAATTTAAATCATATATAAAATGTACTAGTGATTGAACTACATATTTACACAGCTTATATCTAAATTTTCCCTTTCTTTCCAGAACTGTGCCACAAGAAGAAAGGGAGGCAAAATTCTTTCGAATTCTAACCTGTTCTTTGCTAGCTTTAAAGAAATTGCTTTGCACATTGCCCAGCCATGAGAATAGGTTATTGGAGGAGAAGCTTAAGCCTCTATTGTCTCACAACAAATTTTGGAAATATGGGAAGCACAACATGCCACAGGTATTGTATCTGTTGTCAGTATTTTCCTACAAAATAGGAAACTGAGAAGAGAGAATTTAAAAACGGTTGCAGCAATCCTACTGTATATACTCATGTATAAGTTTAGATATTATTTAAAAAATCAACCCCAAAGACCTGGGTTGACTTATCCTCAGGTTAATGTAATGTTTGAGTAGAGTGGCAAAAGATGAGTTCTTAGCCCTTCCCAGAAAATCCTAAAAGAAGCAGCAGTTCCCTCTAGTCTCTCTACTGTGGCATTGCTTCTGGCTTTTTTGAAGGCCTGAGTGGAGGAAATGTTGACTGTGGATCTTTGGTGCTTTCTCTCAAAGAAGAAGATGGTTTCTTTTTTATAAGAATACTGCACATTTTATTTTTATTTATTTATTTTTAAAAGGAGTTATTCCCTTCTCTGAATGGAAAAGGGCCTTTTTGAATGCCTGAGTGGGAAATGGTGGCTTCCTCTCTGAGGCAGCACTGGTCTCATCCCCTTTCTGCAAAATGACTCTTGACTCATTAATTTTGCCCCCAAAGCCTGTTCCCAGCCTATACCTTTCATTGTTGCTGTTTCTTGAAGTGTCAAGAGTTATGAACATCTGGCTTATATACAACTCGTAGATATGAACAGGGTGGAGGAGGATCGCTGGGGAGTGGTGGCGCTAGCTGTTTTTCCCTAGCCAAAGTGAAATCAGCTGGCAAAGGAAGCCTTCTCCCCTCACCTCAAGCTATGGCTGGAAAGCCAGCCTCCCTTGTACCTCTCCTTAGCATTGGCTGTTGAAGAAGGGAGGGGGTTTGCTGACAGGCTCCCTTGCGTTCCTCCACAGCCAATGCTGTGGCAAAGGAGCCTGTCGCTAGCTTCTCTTGCCCCCGTGTTGGTTGAGGAGGAAGGCAAGGGAACCTGTCAGCAAGGTTCCTTCCCTTCCTCCTCAGCCAATTCACTTGAGTTTCATTTTTAAAATTTTCCATTCAGACTTACAAACAGATTCATCTTAAGAACAAACCTACATAACCTATCTTGTCTGCAAGTTGGGAACTAACTGTATGTTTGGGATTTGGTAGAGAGTAACTATTGAAAACCCTTAACAAAGATGGAGGTTATTGGATTGTTCTTGAGCTCTCTTTTTTTGAGCTGCAAAACCACCTAAAATTGTCATCAAAGCAATCCCAATTTACTTATTCTTTTTTATGTTTAAGACTCTGCATCCTCCAGTTCTCAAAATCTTTGTGAACAAGATTAATTAGCTCGAAAGTAGCTCTGAATATTAGAGCACACCTGAACACATTTGACTATTGTGTTTTTGTTGTTAGAGTTTCCAAATAATCTGCAAAGTAGTTCATCTGGAATACCTCTACTGACATCAAAGTGTTGGCCTCAGATTAAATGCTATGTGGACTGTAGTTGTAGTAAGAATGATAAAAGTTACAGATGACGCGTTCATTACTTTAGAAATGTTTTCTGAGGAATTAAATCTCTTGTTGAGCTACTTTTGATCTTGGCTGTATCACATGTTCCCTTTATGCGACACTGTTTGATAACTCCATTTTTAAACTTCAAAACATTTCCAAGTCCTTCAACTTTAATAAGGGGGGAAAACGAGATTTAAAAGGTTGCTGGATATGCATTATACACAGACATTTGGTGAACTTTTGAAAACAAAAATGCCACTGCTCAAAAGATCTAATTTTATTTCTTCTCAACATTAGGTTCGTTCAGCTTTTTTTGAGCTGATTTCTGCTTTTTGTTTGCACATTCCTGAGTCAATGAATGCTGAAGCATCCAGACTTTGCCTAGCAGTTCTTCTTAGCATCGATGACAATGATGCTGTTGTATGCCCTGCTCTTTGGGAAGCTGTACTCCATGTTCTTACTACCATTGAGGTAATGCACTTTTTACACTGTACTCCTCGCAGTACATCTATACAGAATTGAGAAAGGTTATATATGCTAAATTATCTTTTTCTGCACAGTTGTTAAAAGTAGAGGAGGCCTGCGTTCCGCTTCATCTCTTTAATCTTCCCTCTCAAGGATTAAAATATTTCAAATGTGTAGTCTTGCAATTAGAATATATGATTGTTTACTGTAGATTTATGTTGTTTTGGCAGGGGAGCAGTTTGGTTGTTAAGATGATAATCTCTGTATGAATCTTTCTAAATTCTGACACTTATACCTTATATGTCACTCACTGTGATATCAAAGTAGTATGTCTTATAATCATTTTGAAGATACGTAAAGTTGTTCTTCTCTAAGGGAAGTATTTGAAAATGATTACTTGTTTTGTGATTTTTTAAAAACATTCAGATTTACTAATTACGAAGCGAACAGGTAATTTATGTTTTGATCAAGGTAAAAGGGTGCAGTGTTATGTAGGTGGGGCATGAAATAGGTTAGATGTCTGTCCAAACACTCTACATATTCTTTAACGTATTTCTGCATTTTGTGGTGTTCTCTGTAGGATTGCTGGAGTCATGTGAATGCAAAAAAGGGAGTCCTGCCGAAATTGTGGACAGTGCTTCGAGAAGGAGGACGGGGGCTTGCTACTGTTATATATCCGAATCTCTTACCATTTATTAGCAAGATACCACATGGTATCATAGAACCAAAGCTGGACTACTTTAGAACATTTTTCACATCTATAACTCAAGGGTATTATTATTATTATTATTATTTCTATACCACTTTTCTCACCCTTAGGGGGATTCAAAGCACAGTACAGCATAATAATTGACAAATATTCAATGCCTCTTATACAAATAAAAACAATACATTACATATCTTAAAACAATAACATATAGCATAAGTGAGCTCTTGTACAATTAAGAATGGCCATGTTCGTGGTTGGAACTGGAAAACCTGACTAGTTAAATTTAAAAGCTGCAGATACTGGACTTCAAATTCAGTTGTCTTACCCATAACTTCATAATATGTTTTAAAAATTATTATTTTCTTGTAAATCTAAATCATGGTTGTCTTTTCCTAGTGTGTATTCTCGTGTATAAATCAACTTCATGTAGATAACTAGATAATATATGTTGATTTTGACTTAACCCCTGCGAGGGACATTGAGTTATATTAAGAATTAACCCCTGTGTGGGACTACATTTGGGTTTGAGATATATACCCTGTTTGATTATGCAAGTCTTTCTGTGACTTTAATACTATAAGATATTCAATACAATACTTTTTGATACACTATTGATTTTGTGATTGATTATATTGAACCCCTCGTGGGTATTGTTTTTTGTTGGCTTCTTAGCCCCCGAGCTCTGTTTGTTACTGATAACTAGATAATGTCAGGTTTTGGGGGTTGAAATTATGGAAAAGGTCAAGGGTTTTTTTGTGGAGAGACTAAAGCATCAGTGCCACTCAGGGATTTTTTTAACTAAAATTTCTTGACTTCTACATGAGCATATAATGTTAATTCTGATACTGTCTAATTGCTACTTGCAACACTGTAAAATTGAAAGGCATAGCTGTGTTAGTCTGGATTAGTATGAAAAAGGAAATATGAAAAGTGATATTGGAAAGGGAAATATGGAAAAGGATATTGTAGTTCTTTTGAGAACAACTGACAGAATGGATGTTGTAGCAGAAGCTTTAGTAGAGGGAGTCTCCTTCATCCGATGTGTGGAATGCCCCTGGACAGAGATTTTTACCTATATGTGAGTAGGTATTAAATAGATGGTGAGTAGATATTGCCTAAAGCCCAGAGAAGTAGATCACCATATAAATGATGGAACAGGTTCTAGGATTATAGTAGGATGTTGTCTAAGAAGCAGAAAGGAGTTGTGATAAAATTATAGTATAAAAGTAGTCATTGCAACATTATTTAATACTATTTGAAAGTAAAATCAATAACAGTGTTGGTCTTGTTTCTTAATTTTGTATTTGCTTAGGTTATTAACGGAAAGAGCTATGGCTTGCCACTCAGAATGTTCAGCAATCATATCTGCATTTATGGAATGTTTACGATTTACAGTACTACAGAATGTAGGGAACGAAAAAGAACAAATTGAAATCCAAGAAATGTTTCTAAGTGAACAGGTATTTTATTATGGAAATTTTTTAATGTCAGAGAGCAAAAGTATGACTGTTTCAGTAACATAGTTGTGACTTGCAAAAATGGGTAAATGGCTTTGCCATGCTTTCACAAAAAGAAATCAATAAGCTTTATAATTTTTCTATGGACAGGGAAAAACTACAAAAAGTTTCAATATTAGCTCAGCACTAAAATACTGTGTTTTTCTTCTGATAGTTAATTCCCCTCATTGACGTGGTGATTAAAGAGCCGAGGTTACAAAATGGACCTTTGTTTTATGAGGTAGCAGAAATTTTATATTTTTGGAAAACAAGAGCAGAGATGACAAGTGGTGACCTAGCAGCTCTCACATACCAGAGGATGATGCTGAGCTTTTGGGATGGCTTTTCAAGCATCTGTGTGGGATATGTTGATGTCATGGATGCAGATGAGAAATCTTTGGCTGCCATGTCTTCTTTGCTACAAATACTCCAGAATCCAGAAAACAAGATGAAACCAAACAAGAAAAAAGCTGTGGTCAGATTTGCAGAAGACACTCAACCTGAAAGTAACACTGAACATGAAAACTATGTTGATTTGAGAAGTAACAATGAACCCAGCATCCCTACGCCTGGAATTCATGAGCAATACCTTTCCTTTTTACAGAAGGAGCCTTTAGAAGATTTGGTTTGTAAAGTTGCTGAACTGAGTCTTGTGTATGCTAATGAACAAAAGTCTGATAGACACTTAAAATTCCTTTCTGCGTTACTTAGTAACTTTGCTTCTAGTAGAGTTTTTCATGTACTGTTGGAGGATAGACGCAATCAGGAAACTGGAAAGGTTCAATATGAAAATCCATCTGTCCAGTTTCTGTACGAGAATGTCATTGATTGGCTGAAGGAAGATGGCAGAAAAGAGACTGACTTCTTGGTGGATATTTTATATAGCATCCTGTATTGCTGCAGCAGTGCCACAGAGAGAGAAAACATTCTTAATGACCTAACAAAGGTAAAAGAGACTCAAAATTGATTTCATGTACTTTGTTATTGTGTTAGTTTGGAAGCCGTTATGATTAAGTGAATTAAATAATCTAGGTTTGTGGTAGGCAGTTTGTATGAGGACAAAATATCTTCACTATTTAGGATAGGAAAAGATTTTTGACTGACATATCAAATATACGTAGCTATTACTAAACATTGTTATTCATTTCATATTACAATGTTTCATCTTTTTTTCTACCTCAAAGTATCTTCAAAGTAGTGTACGTGAAGCAAAGTTGTTTTTGTTGTTGTCAGCGATTACTACTATATTTTTATACTCTCAGATTATATATATATTATGCATACCTAATCTGTCAGTATGTTATTTATGATACTGATTGATTTATTTGTTTTAGTTAATGGTGTTTGATTTGTTTATTCTTAATTGTTTGCTTTAATTTTTTTGTGTTACTGTATATGGCATCTTCCTGAATCTTCGTTCTCGAAGAAAAGCCAAGAAGTATATGGCATTGAATGTTTGCTTTTGGTAACCATCCTGAGTCCCTCTGGGGAGAGAGGGTGGATTACAAACAAATTTTGTTGTTGTTGTTATTTTAAAATAAAAACAGTAAACTTAACAGAGATTAAAACAACATCTTCAAAAAATACTAGAGCAGCATTATGCACCAGGAGCTTTAACAAAATTATGCTAGTTGTAATTAGTCTTGAATCATAATTAGTGAGTGAGAATTAAAAGATTAGGTTATTCAGAAAATTTATGCAAGATTCTCCTTGTCACACTATTGAAGCTATTTTTGTTTCAGATGGAGCTGAAGTGGAATATTATTCTTCAGATAATTCAGAAGGTATGTTTAAAATATTTTTCTCCCAAACTTTTCTGCTTAATACTTTTTTGGTAGCTGAAAAGTAGAAAGTTGCTTCAGAGTGCATGAGCTTTCCAGCTTTGTTCTTCTGGTTCCAGTTCCTTAAGGTAACAATCTGTGTGAAATGTATGAGGAACAAGTGTTTCCTCATTTACCAACAAAATTTCATTCCCAGTTTTCCCTGACCCCCTGCTATGCTTCATCAATGAGATCAGAAGAACTGGATTGGCCCTGGTGGTCAGATTGCATCCTGGGACAGAGTCTTTATGATATAAGGGAGTGGGCCCCCTTTTTAAAACACCTGCCTTATCATACCATCTAGCCCACTTTCCTGTTCTCTGTGAGAAGAAAGAAAAGCATGGAGTAAAAGACTTGTGTGGAGGAACTTGTCAGTGTCTTATTTCTGACAGAACTGACATCTTCACTCCCCCCTCACCTTTTTTGGTTTGAGGTGGCACAGGAGAAATGAAATATACTCAGTTGGCTCTTTGAGACACAGGTTATGGTTTCAGCAATCTTCATTTCCCCATCCTCCCTCCTTAAGGAAGTCCAAATAAGCTGTGGCCTTGAGCAGTGATCTTCAAAGCTTGGCACAGTTGCCTTCCTGCCCTCAAGACAGGAGCTGACTTAAGAAACCCAAGCCCAGAGGGATTTTCCATCCCTCATGCACATATTGCACTGTAGGTTGTATTAATTGTCTTTAAGTTTTATAGATGACTAAAGTCTGTAATTTTTAGAGATAACTAAAAAGTATAACTTGAGTAACGTTAGTGTAGGTTTGAAAAATAAAACAGAAAGACCCTAGAACCTGAATTTTGCCTCCTGCTGTTTCTTCTTCTTAGCATAATAGCCACCTAGAAGGTTAAAATTGGTGGTTTGCTTGCATCATTGTGAGAGGAAGGCTTGGGAATTAAAGGAGGTAAAGCAGACAAGAGCAGCCAAGAGTTTCTTGTATAATGTTCAGCAAATGTGAATCGGGATAATTTCTTCCTTCACTCAGCTCTTGAAAACACAGAGCTTGGCAGGGAGGGAAATAAGAAGAAAAGATGGAGGCTTGAGTCCATTTTTGAGACTGAGTTAAGGAGCTGTTTGTTTGTGTATTTATTTATCATCCTGCCCAAACCTTATGTACTATGTTGACCTTAGGCAAGGAGCTTCAGGCAAAAACCACATTTCAAGTGAATGCATCTAAATTTTGCCTCATTGGAGGTTTTGTAAACCGCATGTAAAAGATCATCTCTTTGTCAGAGCTCTATATTCAAGCCTCTATCACTAAAACTTTATAGTGTATAAGGAACTCCCCATCTGTTGGTGAGAGGGAGCATACCTAGGCCATGAACCTTATATAGGTGTTTATAGTACACTACAGAGTGTATTAAGAAAACTAGAGCACATTTCCAATTGGTCAGGATGGCCAAAGACAAACTGAGTTAACAAAAGGTTGTCTAAACCTATGCTGAACCCAGACATGTCTCAGTCTAGGGCTTTTTCAAGTTACTTAAGGCTATCCTTACCATAGCTTAAAGTTGTGTCAGTACAGTGGTTGTATCCTTGGTTTGGAAATGGCATAATTTTGCTCCTCTGCCCATTTCTGGCTCTTCTGCTGGCAATTCTGCCAGGAGATAGAGATATCTGCAATTCTGTGAGATCAGCTTACAGAAGGACATTTCTGTTGGCCAAAGAGACTTGTGCCCACTCTTAGCCTTCTACAGGCAGGACATACCTGAGTTAGGAATACAATGTTAATTCAATCATAAACTACTCTAAAATATATATGTGGATATGTTTTCTTGGTCTAGGCATGTTCAAGCTCAGAGAGACATTCCCTAAGTTCTACTTGGCTAAAAGGAGATGTGTTAGGTGAGAAGCTTGTCACTCTGGCTGATGATCTATGCAACACTAGCCTGAAAACAACAGTAGTTTCAATGGAATCCTTTCATTCGGAAAGATGGACTCTACTAAGTTTGGTATTATCTCAGCCAATTAAAAACGGTAGGTGACTTTACCTTTCCTGGTGAATAATAAATGTCCACTATCAGTGGGAAATATGAGACACTGTACATGGAACAATATAATATTCCATGTATCCTTGGTAATATCCCAATAAACAGGTTTCAGAAGTTATGAAATGTAATTCCATAGAATTCTTGATTGCTGCATGTCATTTTGTCTTGGGCTTGTGATTCTGTGATTGCAGAATGCATGTACTGATTTGGGAATAACTTGCACTGTTTCTCTTTTAATTCATAGACTCCTTGATTGGTGAAATGTATGTTAAAAGGATTATTGATAAACTACAAACAGCACTGGCTAAAGCGAAGGATCTTTCAGAAGCTGGAAATACAGAACCATCTGTGTCTTTCATCTGTGACATAGCCTCTAACTTTTTCACCTCAGTTAAAGGATGTTTGTTGATGCCATCATCAGAAGACCTGTTGTTCACTATTTTCCAGTTATGTGCACAAAACCAGGATGCAACACGTTTATCAGGTAGTACTGCATAATAACTAGAGCAATTGCAGAGTCATTCTTTTGAATGCATTTTTTTTCAGTTGATAGGTGCAGTTCTTGAAACTTACAAAAGAAAAATGAAGTAAGAATGAATGTGAAAGTAATACTATCAATTTCAAAAACACTAGGCCTATCAGAATAAGATATCCAGTCCTTCTGTGTAACATTGCAACGTATCTCAGCAAAATGTTTAATTGTCAGCATCCCTATATCCCACAATGTATGGCAGTTCATCTAAGAGATTCATAGTATATAATTTGCTTATATACATTTTGAAATTAGAACAACATAAAAGAACTTGCAGATACAGGAATCTGTTGTGAAGCTTTCAGATTTAACAGTACAATAAATGCTTGGCATTATGTTAAGGTTTTTTGTTGGTTTTTTTTACTATGTTTTGCTGTATAGATTTCCTTGTCAACAAGCTGAAGCACACTTGGTTGTGTGGCTTAACTTCATTGGTGCATCATCTTAGTGATACACACAAAGATAGCCCCTTCCTGCAGAGATCTGCATTCTGGGTCAAAACCCAGCTTCTGTCTTCAGTGTTAGATCTCAAAAGGTAACAATATACTAAACTATTCATGTGTGTTTAATAGAGCTACATCTTGGGAGTTTAATTCAGACTCTGACTTGCACCAAACATAGCTGAAAGAAACTTGTGTTCGTATGTGATCTAGAAAGTCTATTCTGGTGTGATATCCTGCCTGCCAACCAAACTGCACTTCTTCTGATTTTTCTTGCTGCCTGACATAGCCTTCCTCACCTTAGCACCCTCCAGATATTTGGTACTAAATCTCCCATCAGACACAATCATGACTAATGATGCTGGAATCTATATTCTAAACACGTAGGGACCACTGCATTAGAGAAGACCAGCCTGCATATGATATAAGTTTCTGGATGAAAACAGAAATTGAGTCTCTCAACAGGAGTTGGGAGACATGCTGAGGCTAATTCCTGCAGTACAAAATCATACCTTAGTCTTGTTCTCGGCTGTTGTGCAATTTTTGAAATACACATTGAATAATCAATATGTTTGTATGTGAAAAATTAGTTTGTGATTTTTTTGTGGGTTTTTTTCCTTCAAGTTGAATATTAGGTTTTTCTCAGTTTGCAGGTTTTGATTTCTGCGGTCAATGACTTGTTGATTCAACTTTTACAAACTGATGAAGTTTCTGCTTCTGTTCTGAAAGATTATCTTGAATGGCTCACTCCAAGCAAGACCGAATGGGAAAAAATGCGAGACTGTCTGTCTAATGAGGTAATGTAACAAAGTCATTGCATAATGTTTTCCTATCCAGATTTGTGTGTTTGGGGAATTCTATATAAATCTGTGCAAGAAGTAAAATCAGTGCAAAATGTAAACACATCTTTGTTGTCAATATAAAGTATAAAGTACACATTTTAATAATTAAAGTTTGCATGGATATTGTAATCAGCTAGTTTTCAATTATTGATTATTTGAATCCCAATTATCTGGTCTGTGAATGAAGTAAGAGTTACAGCTATGGAAGACTTCTTCCTTATATGTAATGTCTATTCTATTAATAAAATCTCCTTACTCAAAAGGTAGAATGCAAAGTTTTTCTAGTTTTAAAACCAACACTGGTCTTAAAGAATCATGGTGTATGTTTGTGTATGTGTGCAAGTGTTTGGGGAATGTATTTTCATAAAGTTTGTTTTTCAAGTTCAAAATATCATTTCAGTACATATTTATCCACTCAGCATAGTTTTTAAGAACGATGAGTTCACTTGGCTTGTAAGAATCTCCTAGGACCAGTTCATACTTTATGGATTTGCAAAAATACTTTCTGAGTTTTTGTTCTTGATGTAACACAAACAGATAGATAGAGCATACAGTTTGAGAAAGCAGGACATTAAGTGTTGCATGAAACACTTCCACATATGTGTGTGTGTGTATGTGGCAGATGTGTTAGTTCTTGGGCTAGTTTTGATTGTGCTGTCTTGATGCTATGCTTCTATTATGTGCATGATACTGGAATAATGAAAACACTGCATGAACAAATAATTGTTTTAACTACTTAACTTTTTCCTTTCCCCACTTTTTGTAGTGGATCAGGAAGCCCCTTTTGGAAGGAAGACTGAGCATGAATTGTGAGATAACACGAACAGATCGAAAACATTGTGCCATGGCTAAACTTCCAAGCCATTTGTGTACTGCAGCTCTGTTAAGTAAAATGGTGCAGTTAATATTGGAAAAAGAGGTGGTGTTTGAAAACCCAGAAGCGGAAAGAAATAAATTTGAAAATATCGGTAAGTTCCAGGATTTTTGTTTTACAAAACTATATGACTGCTTCAGAAATCTGGTGTCAAGCAGAAATGGGGCATATAAATATCTTAACGCAAATCAATAAGAATTTTGATTTTTCAATTACTAAAGGATTTAAGAAATAACAAAACTTGGAAAGCTTAAACATTGGTGTTCTTCCAGTTCAATCCCATTAATTACTCTTGTGCTTCCTTTTTAATCAGTGCAATTGCTCTTTATGTTCTTGCTCTACAGCATCTATTTAAAAATTGCTTTAAAAATAAAAGTAAGCTTCCGGTTTTTGGTTCAAGGTATTCTTTCCACCTCCTTGCTTCATCACTTGGACGCTCACAGCAGACGGAGGCGGTTATACAACATACAACATGAGCTAGTACTTGGGCCATATGATATTCCTCCATCACCATGTAGCGAACCCACACTGGGAGGCAATAAAAGTAAAAATTAATGACACTGCAAAAGTGGTGAGGTTATACTTAGGGAAGTTGTAGTAGCAATGTCATTACACTTTCATTATTGGAATTTTTCAGGTAACTGATTATTCATAACTAGTTATATCCAAGTTCTGATAATGCAATTGGGATTACGACTGTGTGGATTTTTTGTGTGATTTTTGTGTTATGACTCACACTGTGATCTCTTTCACTTAGTGCAGGGCTGTCCAACTGGCGGCCCTGGGGCCGTACACGGCCCCCTAGCCTGTTGGCTCAGCCCCAGCTATGCTCCCGGCCGCCATTTTTAATTTTTTTAAAAAAATTTAAATGGCGGCTTGGGAGGGAGGCGGGGCAGGGAGGAGGAAGTGAGCTAGCTCCTCCTCCCTGCACCGCCCTCTTCTTCCCTCTCTCCTGAGCCGATGCCTTGGAGGGAGGGGTCCCAGCGGCGCCTCCCTCCCTTCAAGCTCACTTCCCGCGAGCCTTCCAGGTTTGGGGAAGGGTTTTCACCCGGCACTCGAGACGCGAGTGCCGGGCGCCTTCCCCAAACCTGGAAGGCTGGCGAGCAGCGGCGCTTCTCGCTTCTCCACCAGCCATCCAGGCTGGCGGGGAGTTTTAAGCCCAGCTCCGTGTCCCTCTGCTCAGAGGACACGGGAGCTGGGCGGAACTCCCTGCAAGCCTGGAAGGCTCGCAGAAAGCGGCGCCGCTCTCGCCTCCCCGGGAGCCTTCCAGGCTTCGGGCGGAGTTTTGCCCAGCTTCCGTGTCCCTCTGCTCAGAGGGACACGGGAGCAGGCGAAGAATCCCTGCAAGCCTGGAAGGCTCGCAGAAAGCGGCGCCGCTTCTCGCCTCCCCCAGGAGCCTTCCAGGCTTCGGGCGAGTTTTTGCCCAGCTTCCGTGTCCCTCTGCTCAGAGGGACACGGGAGCTGGCGAAGAACCTCCCTGCAAGCCTGGAAGGCTCGCAGGGAAGCGGCGCCGCTCTCGCCTCCCGGGAGCCTTCAGGGCTTCGGGCGAGTTTTGCCCAGCTTCCGTGTCCCTCTGCTCAGAGGGACACGGGAGCTGAAGAACTCCCTGCAAGCCTGGAAGGCTCGCAGAAAGCGGCGCCGCTTCTCGCCTCCCCGGGAGCCTTCCAGGCTTCGGGCGAGTTTTGCCCAGCTTCCGTGTCCCTCTGCTCAGAGGGACACGGGAACAGGCGAAGAACTCCCTGCAGGCCTGGAAGGCTCGCGGGAAGCGGCGCCGCTTCTCGCTTCCCCGGGAGCCTTCCAGGCTTGCGGGAGGGTTTCCCTGGGTGACGTTAGGCTGGGTGGCGTCAGGCGTCACCCAGCCTAAATCACCCAGGGAAACCCTCCTGAAAATGGGCGCGCGGGAGGCCGGCCACGCCCCGGGAGTGGCCACGCCCCCCGGGAGTGGCCACGCCCCCGCTCACTGCGGCCCCCAGGTGATCAGTGACACTTCTTCCGGCCCTTGGGCCGGGAAGAATTGAACAGCACTGACTTAGTGCATGTTTTGTGAAGGTATAGCTCTCAAAATTCAACCTACACACAAGCTTCCTATTTTTCTAGGTCAAGGCAGAAAGCAATTTTGCCTATACAGAAATGTTTTCTGTCTGGAAATAAATGAGCCATTAATGCTACTATATAAATAAGAACTTTTGGTCTAGTGCTCCTCTTACTATCCCAGTGCAGTCCTGAAACTAGAAGTGAGGCACGAATGAGTGTCAGGTTTTTTCCCCTGTCTCTCCTATTTTCTCCCCAATCAAAAAGATCATTGTTATGATAGGAAACCATTAAAGGGATGCAAAATATCACATACAAGCAGGTGCTACATAAATAAAAAAATAACAATTATAAAAAATAACTTGTTGATATTGTCTCTTGCTGTTATATGTGTGTGTGTTTTGAATTGCACATGTAGTAAATGTCATGATGATTCAAAGATTAATGCATATGCTGGATTATGCTAATCAGATATGGTGCTGGTTTTTTCTAGTTGCAGAATATCTGTATGCTTTACAGTGGATTGAAGAACTAGCAAACCCACCTTGCCAACTCCTTGAGTTTCTTCACCACCTACAAGTAGTGAATATTTCATATGGGAAGTTACATACATTCAGTAATATCCCATGCCTCTTACAGATATTATTTGAAAGGTAAGCATGTGCTGGTTTGAATCCCTTCTAAGCTATGGAAACCTGCTAGGAGACCTTGGGCAAATCATTACTGTCTCAGCCCCAGAGGAAAGCAAAAGCAACTCCCTTCTGTAAAAGTCTTGTCAAGAAAATCCTGTGAAATGTTTGCCCCAGGATTGTCATAAATTTGTAATGACTGGAAGGCATACAACATCAAATATTGTTTCTCGAATAATAGCCTGAGTATTTTGTGTGCTTGGTTATCACTTCGGTTATTGTTTATATCTAATAATTGCCTTATAATTTTTTTCAGAATGGTAATAGCTGTTGAGTGAATTTATTTTGCGTAGAGATAAGCCACATCAATCATGTAAAAGCTATCTTATTGTTCCATAGATCAAAAGAGAATGGAAGACTTTGGGCTTTGACCATGGCTAAATTGTTAAATACAGAGAGCATTTCATCCTCTGAGATAAAAGCACTTTTTGTTACAGCAGAAAGGTATGATAATGACCTAGTACATCTTCTTAGACTGATATTCCACCTTTTAGTGATGAAAGCAGAAAATATGAAGAGTAGACTACATCATATTGCAGAGACAGATAAATAAGCCATCTTAAAATTCATTGCTGTTAGTAAAATCTTTTTATAATTATTTTACTTCCTTGTGTCCTGCATTTCTGTCGGTTCCTTTGTCTTGCATTTTGTTTACAAATCTCTGATCTGATTGGGTGAATCCTATTCTTTATAAAATTCTATAAATATAGCACAAAATGAATGCTGCTGCTGTAGACCAGCTTTTTATTTTGCATTTGATCATTGATGGCCAACATGTTGATTCTCAGATGTCTTCCTTGATGTCTCCATTCCATGGACAGGTTTTTTCCATTAACAGAGGGAAACTTACACACACTTCAGAATCTGTCTCCATTTTTACCTGAGGAAAATAACAAAGAGCTTGCTGTTTACTGCACTTCTAAATTAAAGGAATGTGACAGAAGTGGACTTCTTAATATTGATGGTCAGTGTCTTGTATATTATCTCCAGTGCTACCTTGGCTTGTAGGGTGGTAGGATTTTCAGTAACAGACATTTAATAGAAATCGCTGCGTCTGTTCTTGAGCCATTGTAATTCTGTCACATTGTGTTGTTTAATCTACACAAATGCTTTTTTCTAAGTTGCAGATTTCAAGAGGTATATATCAGCTATATTGCAACAGTGCCTGCTGTATAAATAAGATAAACCTAAGTTTCATTTTAAAATGCCTCAATTATAAAAGGAAGGGAATATGTAAGAATTAATATCAGAAATTATTCTTTAAATTTGCTATGTGACAATATGCATTTTGACTGCTTCTGGTGTTTTCTTCTTTCTTTTAAGGAAAAAATTTCTTCCATTTAAATTAGACTCTGTCTCCCAGCATTCCAAAGGGACAGCAGGCAAGAAAGGACATTATACAATAAAAACACGACACTTAATATTTCCACAACAATGAAAAAGCTATAGATTTAATATTTATTTACCATATTTATTTATTTACCATATTTATTTATTTACCAGAAGCAGTCGAAATTCATTTACCATCTATGTGTAAAGGCGGTTTTACACATAGATGGGCAAATCTACTTCGGGCATTCTTTTACAGTTCAATAAACAGACGTGTGTTCTTTAGCCCAGTGGGTCTCAATCTTTGGTCTTCCTGGTGGTTTGGACTTCAGCTTCCACAATTCCTAACATCTGCTAAACTGGCTGGGATTTTGGAGAGTTGAAGTCCAAAACACTTGGAGGACCAAAAGCTGAGCACCACTGTAGGGAGTTCATCTTTGATCCAATAGAAACCAGGTTTAGAAATGCAAGGCTTTTTCAGAGTGGAGCAGGAGGAATTTCAGAGCTTTTCCTATGTTTAACCAGGTGCCAAAGTTCACTCCTTGTCACTGTTTTAATCTATTTTTCTTATGTTCAATGACATTCCAATCCTTTGATGGCACTATATAAATAAAAATAACAACGTCAATAGCAATAATATTTGGCTTTGTTTTAGGAGCTTTTGTAAATCTTGCTATTTTAAATTCTTGTTTGAATTCTGGAAGCATTGATTATGGAGAACAAATTTCCGAGATACTAAAAACCATCATATCTTGGCGAAATGACTACGAGGACAATTTTCTTTTCAGCTGGTGGGTAATTCTGTTGTATGTTTTAAATATTGGTTTATATTGATTTCTTCAAATAGTTATATTTGCAGTAAGACTGTAGGAAAAGAAAATAATTTTCACTGATCAGATGAGTTTTCATAAATGTATTAGCTTGAAGACGTGTGAAGGCAAAACAGTATTTCTGAAGCAAGAAATATATTTTTAACTTTCTTCCTTATTTTTCCTTGGATGATGCATGCTTTTTTTAGTATGGTACATATTACAAGTATTTTTTTGTATGTGAATAGAAGAAGAAAGTGTTGGGCAAGAGGCTTTATTAACAAAAGACCCTTCTCATAAATGCACAGCAGAGTAACTTAGCAGCAGCAGCATGACCCAGGACCAGTAGCCCAAAGTGATAAAAAGAACAAAACACATAAACCAATGTTACCTCTTCCATAGGAGGCTTTAAAATAACATGGTTGCACTATTTACAAAAACAATGTTTTCATAACACAAATAAAGTTCAACCTTCACACTGGAGCATCACACACAAGGCCTTCTCATCCACGGCCTTCTCATAGACTAAGGCCTATCTCACACTGTGAGGCCTACCTCACATAGAAGCCTCCTCACACAGACTAAGCTGTTCTCTCACACAGCGCGGCTTCTCTCACACATTGGCTTCTCTCAGACTGAGATGTTAGTAAGCAACAGGCACACCTGCTTATTTTGAACTGCAGCTTTGCTTAGTCGTTGCATCCACTTAACTCTTTTAGTGCTTGACTCACATTTCTGTAATTAAAAATACCTAGTTAATTTTAAATATTTCTGACAGAGCCTAAAGGTGGTGTTACCAGCCACAATCTTCATGAAGACATGCATTTAAAATGATTGGCATTGAAAGAATAAGCAAATTTTCAGAGATAAATTTCTAATGAGATCATTGTTCAAATATTGATTATTCCAACACAACTTGTTGTTCTGAGCAATTTAGTTCAATCAATGTTGCAGCTCTGTTTTAGAAGATTTAGGGTTTTTGGAATAGCAGTGTAGGCTATCAGAATAAACAAGCTGGGCTCCTCAATAGTGCTTGTTATTTGTATAATGAATAATTTCATAAGTTCATAAAAAAAATTGTACAGATAAATACTTTTTATTTATGTTTACATATTCATGTCACTTGTACTTTTGTCCATATTTTTACAGCTTGTAGATGTAATTATTTTTTTACCTGAAGTGAACATACATGATTTAATATTAAACTATAATTTTCTAATTTCTTCTAATTTCCCCCCAAGCAATCTACAAGAAGGAAAGCCACAGTTGCTTGGTTTTAATACCGAGGTGATCCGTTTTATATCTCTGTTGCTAAATAATCCTCCTTCCTTGCTGGAGAGTGAGTGGGATTTTGTCATGTGCTCCATGCTGGCATGGCTAGAGGTAAATAAGAAACACAAATACATAAAACTCCATTGAGGTATTTTTCCCTTTAAATCCACTGGGTGGCAGTTCTTTCCTTTTCAAAATCTCAGATATTTTCTAATGATCTCTGATATAAGCTTAAGATGTTTTATTATCATTCAGAATTACTAGTTACAGTGAAGGTTTCACCTTTTTTTTCTGGCGCAAATTTTACGCTCCATTTCATCTTTCTTATCAGTGCTTCCACACTTGAGCATACTTCATTGGCATTTCATTTTACCAATATATACAGGTCTTTAGCTAAGTAATGAGGTGTCTGGTCCTGTACACAAAGAATGGTTGGTAGAAATGTAAAATAAGTCTCCAATAAGGGTAAAATAAGAGATATAGAAAAATGGGATATATTGAGAAAGAGAGAGAAGTTGTCTTTTGACTACAGGAATCTTATTTTTGGAGCCTATACTTAAAGAGCTTGCTCTGTTTTATTATAGAAGAGTTAATTATTACATTTTTTAAAAAAAGAGAACATGTAAGTTTGAACAGACAGAGTTGTTTATTATTTGAGTAAGGAATACAGGTTAGTCAAATTCTATAACTGGGGGAAAAATCAAAGTCTTCCCTGTTGTTTTTGCTTCCTCTCTTCAGACAACAAGTGAAAGCCAGGCAGTGTTTCCCCGGGAGCTGGTGCAAGTGTTTGCCTGTGCCAGCTGTAACTTGAGTGTTGCCTTGAACGCCTATTTCGAGGCAGCAACTCCTGAAATCATCGAAAAACTTCCAACAAACCTCATGACTGAATGGCAGGAATTCTTTTCTGAAGGCATCCATAGTTTACTTTTACCGTTGCTGGTTAAAGTCACAAGTAAGTCTGTGGAAATTACATTTAGCTAATGTAAATTCTTTAGTTAATCAAAATGAACTGTAAATATCCATCTACTTCCCTGCTTATTTACGTAATGCAGTATCACACAAGTTGCTCATGCTTTCAGCTGCTTAAGCTTTTCAGCAAGATAATAAAAGATGAAGTTCTGGAAATATGTCACCTGTGAATATTGTCCAAGGTTATATATGTGTAATATTTTTAATGCTTTTGCCAAGTGGAAGTAAAAATTTAACAATGTTTTATGCTTGCTAAACTGAATGAAAAATGTGAGTGGTTTTGTATTGACAGTTAAAAATATCAATTATCTCTTAATAGGGAAGGAAAAAGATACACTGGAAACATCATTTCAGAGCTCCATGTTGAAATCCTTGGGCAAAGCTTTAACGTATATATCAAAGGAACAGTTATTGAACAATAAACTTCCTGCCAGATTTGTTGCTGGCCAGAAGATCAACTTCCCTGACAAACTACAAACTTTGTTAAATACACTTTTCCCACTACTGCTATTTAGATCTAGACCTGTTCAAATCACCGTATACCAGATGTTAAATAAGTAAGTTATCTCACTAATAGCAGAAATGTTTTGTATCAATTTTCACTTGTATCTGTAGAATTTGAAAAATATCTTATTAGCATAATGAACATTACCATTCAGTGTGATGTGCAAATGTGGCAATACATTATCTACACCATGGGTAAGCAACTATGGAATGCGCCGGGGAGGGGGGGGGGATTAGCACCCCAGGACACCTTGATGGGCTGCCCCACTGCGCTCGTCCTGGAGAAAACAAAACAAAACGTGATGGAAATGCCCTCCACATTCCCAGAGAGCATTTGGAGAGCATTCTCAATATATTTTTGCAGAAAGAATTTTACCTCCCCTTGGAGACACAAAATGGCCCAGGGGCCCATAAGTGGGCCATATTTTGCCACTCCAGATCTACGTGTTAGTTGCAGTCTTGGCCAAAGCTAATCATTCCTAAGTGCTCAACCTTCCCAACTTCCATTCTAAGTAGAGCTGCTTGATTTTGATAACTGCTTTGGAAATGTAATAACACAGTCATCAGCTGTTGCTTTTGTCCTACGTTCAGATAACTAGAGTTTCTGGGCTGAATAACATGATGTAAAGGCATCTTCTGGTCAGTCTCCTTTTATAGAGTGGGAACCATTGTTTTGGGAGACTTGCCTAGATATCTACAGTTTGCTTCCCTATAAATGACTTATAGATGTCTTAGCTGTTGTGAGCATATAAAGAAAGTACAAGAAGAAAAGCAAAATAAATGTTAGTGCTGAAGAGGAGAGTTGCCAGTGCAAGCTCAAAGGGTAAAGGCCTTGGCCTTCTAGCCATCTGTCCAGCCTGGAAACCTGCTCTGAAGAATTTCAAAGAGTTTAAGGCAGATTTTGAGGACAGACAGCAAGGTGTGGAATCTTCTCCTGGTTTTACTGACAGAAACAAGTCATGAGCAGAATAATTGGATAGTACGCTGCTGTGCATATGACAATCCATATGTTTAGGACTGAAATGGTACATACTTTCCTTCTGCACTTTTGTAAAGAGGTGATTAAAATACATAATGTCTTCAGTGCTCAGTAATGAAATCTTAAAGATATTTTATTTGTTCCCCCCTTTCTTTCAAATCTTAGGTTGATCTGTGAGTTACCTAAATTTGATGATGTGGATCTCAAATCCTATGGAGATGAAGAAGAGGAACTCTTATTGTATGTTTTATTTTATTTATTTTTGGTTAATGTTTATTTTGTAGGATCTTTAAAATGTTTCAGACACTAATCTTGCAGTACATTTGAAACGACTATGATTGACATCCTGCATTGCTGTATGGTACTGTTCCATATTCAGTTGAGCTCCATATTCATAATTATTACCATGATTGCAAATGCCCCCAAAACCTACCTTAATCTCCAGGAAGCAATAAAAGTGTGCCCGACAGTTGATTGAGGCACTTCAGGATGACACAACACCTCCTGTTTTTGAGCTCCAGTGCAGTGAGGAAAAGCAGGTTGTACTGTTAGCCGGAGGCTATATAATCATATAACCCCCTGATAAAGTAGCTGCATTGACTGTTGAACTGTTTTCAGACAGGATTCAAAGTGTTGGCCATAATATATAACCCCCCTAAATGATTGGGGACCAAACTATTTGAACATGGTACCTCCTTGTATTAACCTACCAATGTTTATAGGGGAAAGCTTTCTCTCTGTCCCACATCATACCTGACATGTTGGTGAGGATATGAGAGAAGAATCTTCTTAATGGTTATTCTCAAGTTATAAAACTCCCTTTACTAGGAAATCCTATTGTTCCCTTATCCTATTGTTCCCTTGCTGTCTTTCTGGCAGCAAGTAAAGAAACAGGGTTTTAGTGTGTGTGGCAAGTAAAGCTTTTAATAAATATAGAGTTATTTGTTTGCTTATTAAATTTGTGTTATTCTTTTCTCACAAGGAGAGTCAACACAACTTTTAATCTATATTTAAATACTATCTTTACATCTAGTTTAATTGTGTTAAAACTTTTATATCAGCAGTTCTTAAATGTTATGGGTCCTTGAATCCTGTGTTGGGAGATAGGTGGAATCTAAGATCAATCAATTGATAAATATAGAAGTGATTATCTGGACCTAGGAAGGTAGTTCCTTATTGGGGTGTTGTGTTGTTTCTAGCAGCATTTTCTCCAGACATTTTGCCTGCATGTGGCTGACATCTTCAGATCCGCATCTGAAGATGCCAGCCACAGATGCAGGTGAAATGTCAGAAGAAAATGCTGCCAAAACGTGGCCATACAACCATGCAACACCCCCATGATTCTGGCTGTGAAAGTCTTCGACAATGCATACATAATCACTGTAATAGATAGTTTGAAGTCAGAGAAGATGGAATTTATTATATTGGCATGCCTTGCATTTGTTTTAGGTCTCCACCAGCAGCTCTTATGAATGTTCTCACTACTCAGGAAGACTTACTAGAAAACATCCTAGATTGCATCCCAGTTGGAGAGTTTGCAGTTATTCAGCCACTGAGTGAAGAATTTTGCCTTATTTTAGGATATCTCCTCACCTGGAAATTAATGCTAACTTTCTTCAAAGCAGCATCTTCTCAGGTAAAAAAAAACACCAAACCTCACTTTTACATAGTGTTTTAGTGAAAAACCAGTTCAGTCTGCTTGAAGCGTTCCTCTTGCTAAATCTAACTGCAAGAAATAGAAAATCAAGAATTTTTTTGTAAATTTATGAACAATATTTATGCATACATTGCTCTTTGTCCACAACTCTGACTTCAAACTATCTATTACAGTAATTATGGTAATTCTGTTACCTTTAATAAGTGTGGAACCATTTATTTAGGGTCTGTATCATAAAAAGTGTGATGATTCTTCCCATGTGTATTTGGGAGAATGTCTATTGTCATGTGCAATCTGTATTCATGTTGCTCACATTTTTTTGTGTGTGGATGGGGTCGCGACACAGTTTTGCAGTCTGGTGGTGGTCCTGGATTCAGTTGTGACCCTGGAACCCCAGGTATCAACAGTGGCCAGGAGCACCTTCACACAGTTAAAACTTGTGTGCCAGCTGCGCCCATACCTTGAAACACCAGACTTGGCCATGGTAGTGCTCACCTTAGTCTCATCCCGTTTGGACTTCTGCAACACTCTCTACATGGGGCTGCCTTTGAAGATAGTTTGGAAGCTGCAATTAGTGCAGAGATCAGCAGCTAGATTTCTAACTGGAGCGCCGTATCAGAGAGGACAACTCCCATGCTGTGGCAGCTCCATTGGTTGCCAGTCCACTTCCGGGCTAAATACAAAGTGCTGGTTGTTACCTATAAAGCCCTAAGTGGTTCAGGTCCTGGCTATTTGTCTAATCACATCTCCCTATACCGACCATCCCGTGCACTGCAGTCTACGGAGGAGGCCCTCCTCTCAGTCCCAGCCCCATCACAAACTCGTCTGGTAGAAACGAGGGGGGGGGGGGCTCCTTGATCGCTCGCCATCACTGGAACTCCCTCCTTAAAGAAATAAAAATGGCCCCCATCCTCCTCTAAGAAACTTCTGAAAAAGGCACCTATGCACGTTAAAGTATGGAGAGGAGGACTAGGACACTAGCCTATTGGAACGCTGGCTAACTCATTTTTATTATATGGCTGCTCTGATACATCTTAAATGAACACCTGGATAGCCATTTTTAATGTAGTGTATTTTAATTTAGGGTATCCAGGGTATATGTTGTAATGTTTACTCATGTTTTAGTTCATTATGTCTTATTAGTTTGTTGGTTTTATTTTCATTTTGATGCTTAATTTTTTTGCTGTAAGTTTATGGTTGTTACTGTGCATTATCTTGTATTATTTTTGATGTGTTTGTACTCATTTGAGACATTGAATGTTTGCCTTTTTTGTGTGTAAACCGCCCTAAGATCCTTCGGAGAAAGAGGGCAGTATAGAAATAAAGTTTATTGTTATTATTGTTATTATTGCTATTATTTTGTCTATGAAAAGACTTAAGAGTGAAAATACTTTTTTCACCTCTTAGTCTTGCATAAATGAATACAGAAGCAAGATTCTTTCTCATACTTTTAAAGATGGCTATGATTATTATTGTTTATTTATACCCTACTTTTTCTCTCCACAAAGGAGACTCAGAGCAGCTAAAGCCTCAGATTATTCAAAGGCTTTTAGAAACATAAACAATGTGAATTCACTCTTTGTTTTGCAAACATTAAGCACATGTGCTTACAATGTGAAAAAATGCTAGTTTTCTTTGCAAATTAAAGAAAACACATTAGTATCCATTAACCTGTGTGTGTAAAATGTAACATTTCAAGCTCTATCTTTCCTATGTATTCTTTCCTTCATGATCCATAGTATATGGATTGAGGTTGCCTTTTCATATAATTTGACTTAGTTTGAGTTTGGTAAATTGTTTCGGACAAATACTTGAAATGTCAATTGTCTCTTTAAATAGCAGTGTGTTAGCATTACTTCACTTGCAAGTATGTAGCATAGTTTCATAGAAGAACATTCTCATCTAATCTGTGAATCTCATTTAAATCCATGGTGGACATTCCTTCAGTTCGTTTGCTTCACGGCACAAGTTTTATGTGAACTCATTTTTTACTTTTTTCTTGACAACCAGCTGCGGGCTCTCTATTCGCAATACCTTCGAAGAACCAAGAGTTTGAATAAATTGTTATATCACCTGTTCAGGCTTATGCCAGAAAACCCAACTTTACCAGCATCAGCAGCTGAACTTCCAAATAAGGATGTAAAAACATACTTTACTGAAGAGCTTGATTTAGACATTAAAGGTTGGTCCAAATATTTTAACTTTGATGACAGCCATTTCAGTCTTTAAAAGCATCAGATATATTTTATACTGGAATACCATTTTCAAAAAATATTGTTCAACTTAGCTAGTGTTAGAAAAGGACTTTTTTTAGGGCAGTCAGAGATTTGCAATGTTACATTATCAAGAGATAAAAGTAATTTGAAGTGTGGCACATTTATGGAAGAAAATATGCTTTAAATACTGTTCTTTCTGCACACATTTCATCTCCAGATTCATCAGGACTGTCGTCACACATCCCACATCTGGCTTGCTCTGTTTACTGCATGACATTGAAAGATTTGCCAGCCATGGTTCGCCTTTGGTGGAATAGCTGTGAGAAACGAGTCTTCAGTGTTGTCGATAAATTTACAAGCAAATATGTCAGCAATGTACTTTCATCACAAGAAATATCTTCTGTGCAGACTAGTACGCAATTGTTTAATGGCATGATGGTTTGTATTTTTATCTTACTTTATTTCATGTGGTACATTTCAGTTCTAGGGAGTACACTATGAACAACTAGGAACTGATAGGAAGCACAGACATATGAAGTCATATTAATAATAACAATACTTTATTTATATTCTGCACTATCTCCCTGAGGGGACCTAGAACGGATTACAACATACACAGATAGGCAAATATTCAATGCCTTTAATACAGTGCAATAACAATAACATACAAATACACAACAAAGGTAAAGGATTCTCCTTTCATCTCTGGCTTTCTGGAGGTAGTCCTCAACTCTGGCCAAGGGGAGGTGCTCTTGTTCCATTTCCAAGCCAAGGAGCCAGTTGTCTATAGACGCCTCCTGGTCGTGTTGCCGGCATGGCTGCATGGGCGCCTTTATACCTTCCCACCGAAGTGGTACCTATTGATCTCATATTTGCATATTGGAAGTCACATGCAGAAAATCAGGTTAGGTTAGAAATAGTACTCTAAATAAGAGCATTTATCATCTGGAAGCCATGTGTTTTTCTATACACTACTTCAATGACTACCTGTCATTGAACAAATTTAACATTTGGGAAGTCCTTGTGGGAGGACATATGGAGCATGACTGCTTCAGCAATGTGCTACTGTTGCGCTAAAACAAAACTAACATACATTTACATTTGATGTATAGACCTATTCTGTAAAAATGTGTAAAATTTGTGCCAGTGTTGACCTCTGCTTAAAGACTAGTTGATAATGTCTGCAGTGAACTATTTTAATTCTGCCTTCTGGTTAATATTGCACAAGTCAGAATAGTAAGCAATATTTTATAGAATGTAAGGTACATTTCAGGATATTTGTTGTTACTACCACTTGTGAACGATTTTAATTTTATTCTTGCTAGTATCTGGACTATTGCTTGACTTAGTTGCAATGATTCTACTATAAATTTAGTTTTTGTGTATGTTTGAAATTATTAGTTTGATATGTCTCTTGAAAACATGTTTCCTGTTCATTGTCTTTTTACAGGTAAAAGCTCGATCAGCTACTCGAGAAGTCATTGCTACCTACTCAGTTGATGATATATTCATTGAACTGATAATACAGCTGCCCCCTAACTACCCATTGGGCTCCATCGTTGTTGAGAGTGGAAAGAGAGTTGGGGTAGCAGTTCAGCAGTGGCGCAACTGGATGTTGCAGCTCAGCACATACCTCACTCATCAAGTGCGTTTTCTATAAAAAATACATTGTTCTTGAAAACACCTTGTATTTTTGTTCTTGCCATAGAATATTACCTGCAGGTTAGATTAATTATATATGTTGTTGGGAATAGAGGAGAACTGCAGCAGTTCTTTTCTTCAAAATTTGGCTAGACCTCTTAGAAGATGTTACTTTTTGAATCCAGACACCAAGAATGTATGGTTGGAACAGCACTAGGGCTGATCCTTTGCATCTAATTGTCACCAAGAACATTTGTTGAAGTGTTCAGCCAAAATAGTGTTCTGGTGAGTGACTAAGGGCTTTGGGATTTACATTTCCCATTGCATGCCAGCCCTGCTTTCCTTAGTCTTGATGTACTGCTTGCTATACGAGTCCAGTTAGGGTACCCCCGTGAAAGGGAAAAACTGTGAATAAAGAAATTGCTTCTTTTTTTACCTGAAAGAATATACAGTATTCCCTCACTACTTCGCGGTTCGCCTATTGCAGACTCGCTGTTTCACAGATTAAAAAATATATTAATTTAAAATATATAATGGTATTTTTGCTGTTTCACAGGGTTTTGCCACCGCTGCTCTCCCTCCTCAGTCCATGCTCCCTCCTGCCTTGAAATACTTTTCCTTCACTTTATTTTAAGTTTATAAAGACTTAAAATAGTGTATAACTACTAAAATAATGTATAAATATTAAAATAAATAGAGCGTTCCTACATCGCGGTTTTTCACTTATTGCGGGAGGTCCTGGAACATAACCCCAGCAATAAGTGAGGGAACACTATCTAGGAGTTTCTAGATTTTCCAGCACAACTGTATGGTTAACTTTCACTGGAAACTGACCACAGAATTACATTCGAGTCCCTAGAGATTCCTAGAAAGAAGTTCTAGAAATCTCCAGCATGATTAGAGGAAGTTGACCATAGAATCACAAAGTAGTACCTTGATATTCCTAGGGGAATTTTTAAAAAAACAAATGTGTGGACAATTAAAAACATATAGTCTAAATCACTAATGAGTAGGTATAATTGTAGCATTTGCTGCTCAACGCAGTTGGAAACTGATGGGACATTGTGCTGTAATGGCAGAATTGGTGTGTGCTTCCTTTGTTATCACATTAACCAGTGTATATTCAGAGCTAATGTGATTCATGCCTTAAAATATTTTCAAGCTGTAGTATAACTGAAAAAATATGTGTAGATATTATGAACTGGTGCGAATGGACAACAGAAAATACATTGTTTTGAACCAATATATTATGAATATTTTCTTTTTTAGAATGGAAGCATTATGGAAGGTTTAGCATTATGGAAGAACAATGTGGATAAACGTTTTGAGGGAGTTGAAGACTGTATGATTTGTTTCTCTGTCATCCATGGCTCTAACTATTCTCTCCCTAAAACAACTTGCAGAACGTGCAAGAAAAAGTTCCATTCAGCTTGTCTGGTAAGTACCTAGAGTAGGAAGACATTGAACCAAGTTTCAAATGAAAAGAAATGTAATACTCCCACGGCTTTGGTGGTGCCAGAAATAGGTCAAAATAATGGCTCAAGTTGAATCACTTTAGCAACATTGGAATGGTCCTTATTTATCACTAGAAAAACAATTTCCTTCCATACTTATCACTTTAATAATAAAATTTTATTTATATTTAATTTTAATAAATGCTCAGCAAATTCATTCACATAAGAAAAAGCTTTGAGTAATATCAGTTCTTTTAAAACATTCCTTAAGAATGCTTTCTGGATGTGTTGGCATACCACCATATCCAGCTAACACGGACATATAAAATCTAGGACATGGAATCCCTACAATGAAGACCATATTTGTAAGCTCATGTCTTTATAAACAAGTTGTTTTAATTTGAAAAGTTCACTAGATTTTTTTTGCATTATTTGATCAAGCGAACTTAACTCTGCTAAATGTTTGCCAACAAAACTGATTAATGCCTGTTTTTTTCTTCTTTCTAGTACAAATGGTTTACATCTAGTAATAAGTCCACGTGTCCACTCTGCCGAGAGACCTTCTTCTGAAGTATTATCTTCTCTGTTTCAGAGAGCAGACAATAATCACAGCAGGATTTAGCGGTGAAAGAAGCTAATTTAGGTTTAGCTGTACTTACAAATAAAAATCTTAAGTTGATTGATAAGTCTGATTTAAAATATTGTATATGGCAATTTTTATATCAAGATTACTTATTTATTAAAACAGAGTATTCTGACATTTCTGTTGAAAATTGATGGGCTTGTAAAAAGTGTGCACTACTGCAGCAGTAAAGGGTTTTACAGCCACCTGGAGCTGGTGTTTGCAGAGCAGGAAGCAGGCCAATTGCCCTCTTCTGATTCCATTTGTAGACGCAAACCAAGTAAACATAACTTGCCCAAGCAACATTGTGTATGGCTATATGTAACCACCCCTGAGTTCAGTGGAACTTAATCCCATCGTAAATTGTACACTTGATTCCATCTGATGTGTTCAGCAGTATGAATTCTTCAAATAAAATATTAAGATCTTGCTAGGTTATGATGAAAAAATGTGATTGAAATAAATATTTAACATAAAAAGGGAATATAAAGGGAATATTTCTTAAAATAAACCACAGTCATATAATACAGATCAGTGCAGTTCAAACTGCACTATATGAGTATATGCTGACCATACTGTATTATATGACTTTAGATCCAGCCATAACAAACTGGATTTTATATAATTTTAAGCCTGATTCTAGTTGAGCTGTTTATTTCATTTCAAGCAACAACATCCTGATTCCAATTTAAAAAAACCTGTCCTGTGCTCGCATTTTTATGAAGTTTCAGTATTTAATAATAACTTTATGTGCAAACATAGGATCTTTCTTTGTGTCCACTGGTCTGCCTGCATTCCCACTTAGATTCCGCTAGGATAGCTTTAGTGCCTCTGGTCCTGGCTTCATTTAATTTTTAAAAAGCAATAAAATAAACTTATATTTCAATTTAGAATCACAATAGGCTATTAGAAAATAATTTCTTTCTGTTCTGGACTATACTAGTTCTGTTATACAAACATTTTGCACATATTAGAACTTACATAAGCTTGTCGCTTTGATTTACTGTTAGTTTAAAATGGTTAGACTTAACTAACTTGCATTCTAATTAGGAATCGTCTGTGGGTTCCATTCCAGTCATCAGTGTTACAAACCCATCATACTCATTAAGGCAGTAGCAGGCAGTGATCTGGGTCAGAGCTTAAAGTAGCAAATATTATCTCAAGTATAGTCTGTCTTCAGCAGGTGGAGATGGAAAGCTTGAGAATAAACTCCATGGTGGGAGTGGAACATGTGTATCTGGGAGAGGGCAAATTTAGCAGTGTCTTGTGCACTGTTCATCTTTTCCATCTATCACCCAGATGACAACAGCAAGATTCTGCATGTGTTGTAATAGGCCACAGAACCTGCAGTAAGTATCTTCTCAGAATCATCCTCCTTCCCTCTGGATACTGCACCAAATACCCTTTCATTTTGCAAGGCAGTAAGCAGTAGAACTCGTCTTCAGGACCTGCAGAATTTGAGTATTGAAAGGTTTTCTCTTCCCGCTTGTCTGCAAAGTACTTTGGCACCTTTTAAGCCATGCTTCTCCAATATTTTAATAATTTCATCTGCAATTAAAAATGAAAAGCTATAGTAATGTTGAAAACAGAAGTAGGCTAAAGTACTTCATTCTGAAATTGTCAAAGTATTTATTTCTCTCCCATTCTAAACTGCTTATTTAGCAAATAGGAATACTGAAACACCTGTCATGTGATGATCATCATTGACAGGCAACCTGCTGTAAAAGGGAATAGAATACTTTTCCATCATTCTGCTTTTCCCCCCCTTCTCGGTGTTAGGAGTGACTTGAGAAACTGCAAGTCACTTCTGGTGTGAGAGAACTGGCCATCTGCAAGGACGTTGCCCAGGGGACACCCAGATGTTTTACCATCCTGTGGGAGGCTTCTATCATGTCCCCGCATGGGAAGCTGGAATTGACAGAGGGGAGCTCATCCCTTTCCCTGGATTCGAACCGCCTTCGACAACATGTTTAGCTTATCTTCTAGAAACATCTTAAAATGGGAACACGGGACTATTTTAATCACAAAACATACACCCCTCTTTCCTAGCGCATACCTATATTACAATAAATAAGATGGTGATTTAAGATAGTTTGCAATGGAAATCTATATAATGCAAATACTTTGCATTTATTTTTTTAAAAAAATTAAGTCATTACCTCGACATCATAAGATACTATTTCTTCTAAACACAGTTTTTTTTCAATAGCATTTCCAAGTCTTGGTAAATGCAAAAAAGGCCATCTACATTCTTTGCAAGGGCTTTCGATGTTTGCCTTAATATCAGTAACTGAATGCCATTTATTTATTTATTTATTTATTTATTTATTTACAGCATTTATATTCTGCCCTTCTCACCCCACAGGAGACTCAGGGTAGATTACAATGTATACATACATGGCAAACATTCAATGCCATAGACACACAACACATATAGACAGACAGTCAGAGGCTATTTAACATTCCAACTTCTGGCCACCAGGGGAGCTGTCGCTTCACCATCCATCTGTGACACTGATGAAATACTTTCTGCATTCCCACATGCTTTTGCTGGAGATTTTTATGGCCTCATAAAATTTGTTAAATTAGCCTCCCCATAAAGTGGTACCTAAATTTCCTACCTGACAGATGCAACTGTCTTTCAGGTTGCAAAGGTCAACAACAAGCTACACAGTTGGCAGGAAGCTCAGTCCAACCCAGGCTGGCTTTGAACTCATGACCTTTCGGTCAGTAGTGATCTTTAATGCAGCTGACACCCAGCCAGCTTATAGGATATCATAGTTAACTGTACATACAAGAGTGACAATCCAATTCGGCAAGAGGCTATCTCTAAAACTAATTTATTTAAACTAATTTCATTTGGAAGGCTTCCTTTAAATGTTAATATTTAGCACTTGTTTTGGGGAATTTTTCAAAGAGGTTGAAAGGTATCCATATATTTAAAAGCAAAAAAAGAAACAAACTTTCTTTCCTACCTGGATTATTTTCTTGGATTGTAACTAGGTAAAACAATCCTCTTGCTGAAAGTATGGTGGGCACTAGTGGGATAAGTCTGTTCATAACTTCTCTGCCGTTTTTGCCTCCAGCCCAGGCTGCCTCTATTCCATGGTTTTGTATCTAAAATTTAAAGTTGCAGTTTGACCACACAGTATGTTAGAACTATGATTTCTTCAGCCACTTAACTTACACCAGATTTAAACAGTCAAGCTTCACTTCAACATTTCAGACCAGTAAAATACTGCAAGTGATAACCTATCACAACATACAGTAGATTGATAAATGATTTCCCAAATGCATTTGCATGCAATTCTTACCTCAGCAGATGGTGTTACCACGTAGGGTGGATTAAACAGCAGTAGGTCAACTTTCCCTTGTAATCGTGGCAACAATCCTACTGTCTAGACATAGAATGAAATAAAATACTATAAACATATTCAAGTGAAAGATCCATATGTTATGCATCCAGTTTCAATTTGAGTCAAAAAGATGTCATAGAAAAAAATGTAAAGATATATAACATCCTTTGCTTGAGTACATTATTTCTTTTCCTATTAAATATTTAAACATTAAAAATCTAAAGTATGCAACGTTTTATGGTTCAAGACATGCACAAAAAGGCCCAATATGAAGATACAGTGGGCAACGTTTTCAATAAATTTGCCAAAATACAAGATAAAGTCATCCCTCCACATTTACTAGACTAGAATGTGGAAGGATGGGTGCTTTGTTTGTTTTTTTTTAAAAAAAATTGTACATATATGTGATTGGGGATGGCATTTAATTTCGGTGTACAGACAATAAAGTTATTCTATTTGTCTTTAACTGATTTTATTAGTCACTGATTTGATTTTAAAAGTTCTCTGTAGGTCCTCCAGTGACTTCTGTGGTCAACTTCCTCCAGTCATGTTGGAAGATCTAGACATTTCTAAAGAAAACACCTCTAGGAACCTCTGGGCCAGTGATTCTCAACCTGTGGTTCCCCAGATGTTTTGGCCTACAACTCCCAGAAATCCCAACTGGCTGGAATTTCTGGGAGTTGTAGGCCAAGACACCCTGGGGTTGAGAATCACAAAATTTGCACTCCATAGTACAAAGATAGTATAGGAAATCTGCATTACTAGGCGAGTTTGCACAATCGGATTAAAGCACTACAATATTGTTGGAAAAATTCTATCCATGTTGCCTCCGAAAAATCCCGCAAATCTCTTTGGAAGACAAGAGGACAAATGTCAGTGTGCAGGAAGAAGCAAAGACCAGCATTGAAGCGATAGTCCTCCGCCATCAACTCAGCTGGACTGACCCTGTTGTCCGGATGCCTGACCACCATCTCCCAAAGCAGTTGCTCTATTCCAGGCTCAAAAACGGAAAATGGAATGTTGGTGGGCAGGAAAAGAGATTTAAAGATGGGCTCAAAGCCAACCTTAAAAACTCTGGCATAGGCACTGAGAACTGGGAAGCCCTGCCCTCGAGCACTCCAGTTGGAGGTCAGCTGTGACCAGCAGTGCTGTAGAATTTGAAGAAGCACGAATGGAGGGCGAAAGAGAAACTTGCTGCAAGTCGTGTCAAGCCAACCCCAACCGGGACCACCTTCCACCTGGAAACCAATGCCCACTGCCAGTGCAACGAACCTGAAAAACCATCATCCTCAGACAAAGAGGGATCGCTTAAGTAAGTACAATATTGTTGGGGCAATATCAACCTAAATGATGTAATGTTATTTGAACCATCTGCTACCACCACCATAAAAAGCTGACATAATCAGGATTTTATAATTTGAGTCTCACCAGATCAGTAATTATGGGTTGAATATTAACATTATTGCAGAGAGCTGTCTCCAGTGTGCATAAAGCTGCCAAAGGATTGATATCCGTGCACCTGTAAGAGATAAATGACATTTCACATTTCAATCAATACCACTTTGCAAACTGAAAAAAAGAGATACCCTGCCTTTCTTCCCATCGAAAATCAAAAATGGCTCACAGCATAGTTACAAACAGAAACAGACGAATGGCCATCTTTATTTTGAATTGTGTGAAAGCAAAAGTTCCCAAAGTGGTTTGGTCGCTGTACCTTTGAAGTTCATACATACATACAGGTATGGAATCTATGGGAGTTGTATTTTTGCAAGGCCTCTAGTCTTCTCTGCCAGAGGATGCCGGTGCCTGACCAAACTATAAACTCCAGTATCCCATAGCACTGAGCCATGGCAGTTAATGTGGTGTTAAACTGCATTAATTCCACAGTACACCCAGGGATGATGTGGTAAGCTGGAATGGCTATTGTGTCTTCAGATTCTGTTATACTGCAAGTCCTCCACATGTACAATGATGGCTAGGGCTGCTTGGGGTTGCCGTCTAATGTCTGGAGCTCTGCAGCATTCTGTCCTACAGTTTAAAGCCAGGCCTGGGCAAACTTGGCCCTCAGGTGTTTTGGACTACAACTCCCACAATTCCTAACAGAATTGTGGGGGTTGTAGTCCAAAACACCTGGAGGGCCGAAGTTTGCCCAGGCCTGGTTTAAGCTGTCAAATGAAAAGGCACATTTCTTTCAGTAATTGTGCAACATTACTCACTTGTACTAGATCATACTTACAAGTACAATGCTTTGGGGCCACTAAATGAAGACACAAAAGTTGACACGACGCCCGATCCACATCCTACTTCAAGGCAGATGCCAATGCTAAAATTTTGGCATGAAAAACGAGGCTGTGAGTTGATTCAAATGATGATTACGGATGTTACCTATATATCAGATAAGGTTCTTAAGGGGCCCCAAATAAGAAATGACTTAAAATCACCTAACATGCCTTTCCCCCTAAACTTTATATTAAATTATCTCCGGGGGGGGGATTTGAATATACAATATAAGCTGACCTTCAAGAGTCCTTTCCACCTTTAGGAATCTTGTATTTTAGATCATGCAACTCTACAAGCTCACTTTTAAAAGGGGTTAAATTCACTCTTCAAAGCAGGCAAGGGCAAACTTGGGCCTTCCAAGGGCTTTGGACTTCAACCCCCACCATTCCTAACAGCCTCAGGGCCCTTCCTCCCCCTCAGCCCCTTATTTATTTATGTCATTTATATTCCGCCCTTCTCACCCCGCAGGGGACTCAGGGCAGATCACAATGCACATATACAGGCAAACATTCAATGCCATTGACATACAACATATATCGAGAGACAGAGGCAATTTAACATTCCAGAAATCAGTTAAATTTAGCCTCCCCACAAAGTGGTACCTAAATTTCCTACTTGACAGATGCAACTGTCTTTCGGGTTGCAAAGGTCGACAACGAGCTACACAAATTGGTCGATAGCTCACCCCGACCCGGGCAGGCCTCGAACTCATGACCTTCTGGTCAGTAGAGATCTTATGCAGCTGACACCTAGCCAGCTGCGCCACATTCCCGGTGCCTGAAAAGGGGGAGTAAAGGGCTGAGGCCGGGTTGCTGTAAGTTTCTCAGGCTGTAACAGGGCTGTCTAACTGCCGGCCCTGCAGGTGTTTTGGACTTCAAATCCCAGAAATCCTAGCCAGTTTACCAGCTGTTAGGATTTCTGGGATTTGAAGTCCAAAACACCTGCAGGGCCGGCAGTTGGGAGTCTAGAAGAATTCTCTCCTGATGTTTCGCCTGCACCTATAACAGGCATCCTCGGAGGTTGTGAGGACTGTTGGAAACTAGGAAAATGGGTTGAGATATATATGTGTGCGTGTGCAATGTTCAGGGTGGGAGAAAGAACTCTTGTCTGTTGGAGGTAGGTGTGAATGTTTCAATTGTCCACCTTGATTAGCATTGAATGGCCTAGCAGTTTCAAGGTCTGGCTTCTTACTGCCTGGGGGAAATTCTTTGTTGAGAGGTGATTAGCTGTCCCTGATTGTTTCTTGTCTGGAGTTCCTCTTTTTTGAAAGTTGTTCTTTATTTACTGTTATGATTTTAGTGTCCAGGTTGGTTCCTCAGCTGCCTGAGGCTGTTAGGAATGGTGGGAGTTCAAGTCCAAAACACCTGGAGGGAGGGAGGGCCCAAGTTTGCCCCAGCCTGCTCTATGCAGTCAAAGGCCACTCAGCTGGAACAAATTCCTTCTCCAACCATCCAGGGCTAGAAAATACTAAAAACAGAAGCAATCCCAACCCACCAATCAGCCGCCCCTTGCCTTCTCTTCCCTCCTCCTATTGGCTCCCTCAAGCCACGCCCACCGATTGTCTCACCCGCCGCTCCTCAGCCTCGGCGCGTCTGCCTCGAGGGCGTCCAGGAGCAGGAAGGTGTCCTCGGCGGGCTCGTAGACCTCGCTGAAGGGCCCTTCTGGCCCCAAGTGCGGGTGCCGCGGCGTGGGGAGCATCCCCGGCCTGGCTCTCAATGTGGCGGCGCTGTCAGATGCCTTCCTTTTCTATCTCTATGGCGGTCCAGCGTGGCGGGAGGCGAAGGGAGAAGTGGGAAGGCCCGCCTCGGTGCGCCTGCGCGTTCCGTGTTGGGGCTGGTGAGGCTGGCGAGTTAAGCCACGCCCACCTGGCTTTCGTGGCTTCCTGATTGGGCGCCCAGTTGAAGGACGCCAGGCTTCAAAGAATGAGCTTTGCTCGTAGAGATAGGCGGGGTTAGAGGTGAGCGTCGTTGCAGCGACTGTTTGGGACTAGAAAGGCCAATCTGAGATAGGCAAGTTCGGTTGCAGAAAGCACAATTCTCAATTGAGAATTGAAGGCAAAAGGAAGTGGCTGCCTTGACTTTGGAGGAGCCAGGGCTGGCCATGGCCGGCAGGGAGCTCTGGTGGGGGCTGGTCCATGAGGTCATGAGGAGTCAGAAGCCACTGAACGAATAAACAACAAATCTAGTCAGTCTGTGTAAACTTATATAATGCCACTAGCTGTACCCGGCACGCGTTGCTGTGCCCTGTTTAGGAGATGCGAGAAAGTCTGAGTATGTAAGGGTTGGAAAAGATGTTACTTACGGTCTTGGTGGGGTCATGTAGGCATGAATTGTGCACTTTCTATGTGTGCTCCAAATGATGTCATCTGGAAGCATGAGTTGTATTGTCTTATATAGCAGAGGAAGTGTTTTGATTCTGGAGTGTGTCCACTCAGCAAAGTCTGTAGTGGTTGTGGAGGAGTGGCAAGTGGTGGTAGAGAGACTTTACCGGCTAGGCAGCACATTCCTGTTGTTTCTGCTGGGTATTTCAGGGCTTTGCAGTGTGTGCAGATGTGCGTTAGGGTGCCAATGTCGGCCACTGGCACCATGCTGTAGTCTTCTGCAGCGTTGTATCTGAAGGCTAGGCGGTGGAAGTGGTTGTGGTGTTTTTGAAGTTTGTTTTCTGTGTTGCGACGCCGTGTTTCTGCGCTCCTTGCGCTGCTGTTGTGTTGCATTTCTGTGTCTTTGTTGTTCCTGGCTGCTCGCTTGTTGTGCAGTTCTTTGCATTTGGTTCTCAGCTGTGCGTTGTGCAGTGACCTGTTGTCTGTGTCTCTGCTGCGCAGTGTGTTTCTGTTCTGGCGTTTGTTCTGCCCTTTTTTGTTTGATGTATGTAGCGTTGTGAGTGTGTCGTCCGATGCTGTTATTTTTATAAGGCATGGCTTGTCTTTTAGGTCAGTTTATGTCTGTGTGGAAGGAAGGAATAGTTTTAGTTTGTGGTGTTTGTAGATGTTGTGTGTACGGGGGATCCGTAAGGTTGGTGGGATGGGTTGTGATTGGAAGTTGTGTTGTGTTGTGTGGGTAGGAATTTGCTGGAGAATTGCTCCCTCAGAGTTTGGTTTTGGCAGTTTAACCCTCAAACACCAACTGAAATCTCTCAGCATTCTATCCTAGCCTTGGATGGCTCTTGCCAGCGTTGCTATGGTTACAGCAGTTATGCAAATCCGCCCTTATTGTTAGCCAATCATGTTGTTCAGAATGTAGAGGCTGGGTGAGTCTTTGGCTGCCCCGGAGGATGCTGGTAAATGTAGTTTTATTTGTATTCGTTGTTTTGGGGGCCTTTTAGGTTTTGGGGGGGAAGTTTCTTTGCTACAAACGTACCTTGCTTGAGGCCTATTTCTGTTGGCAAGTATTGTGTTTCTGCGTTGTATGGTTTCTTTGTTTGAGGTATACATCACATGACGTGAACCCATTTATATAATAGATTAAACTGCATTGTATAGAATCATAGAGTTGGAAGAGACCTTGTGGGCCATCCTGTCTAACTCCCTGCTAAGGAGCAGGAAAAACTCATTCAAAGCACCCCTGACAGATGGCCATCCAGCCTCTGTTTAGAAACCCCCAAGGAAGGAGCCTCCACCACACTCCAGGGCAGAGAGTCCCACTGCTGAACAGCTCTCACAGGAAGTTCTTCCTCATGTTCAGGTGGAATCTGTATTTTGAAGTCAAAATCAGTGTGTACAGAGCTATTGTATTGTCTATTCTCCTCTATGGGTCTGAAACTTGGGTCGCCTATCGCCAACACCTACGACTCCTCGAACGCTTTCATCAGCGCTGTCTTCGCACAATCCTAAATATACACTGGACCAACTTTGTGACTAATGTTGCTGTCCTTGAGCAAGCAGGGATCACCAGCGTTGAGGCCATGCTACTGAGAACACAGCTGCGCTGGGCAGGGCACGTCTCTAGGATGGAGGACCACCGCCTCCCAAAGATACTACTCTATGGTGAACTCGCCACGGGTCAGCGCAAGAGAGGCGCCCCCAAAAAGAGATCTAAGGACTCCCTGAAACAACATCTCAGGCCCAGCCAGATTGATCACCAACAATGGTCCACCCTGGCCTCACATTGGGAGGCATGGAGACACACTATCCACAATACTTCGGCCTCTAACGAGAAGACGCGCCGAATGGGTCTCGAAGAGAAACGACAACGCAGAAAGAACCGCAACTTGGAAACAACATCACCCATGGAGACTTTCTGCTGTGCTTTCTGCAACCGAACTTGCATATCTCAGATTGGCCTTTTTAGTCATCTAGGCGCTTGTAGAAAGTGTGGGATGAGTTCTTCCTAAGAATCTTCGTTCACGAAGTAATACCGAGAGAGTTTGAAGCCATTGTTCTGTGTCCTAGTCTCCAGGGCAGTAGAAAACAAGCCTGCTCTCTCCTCCCTATGACCTCCCCTCACATATTTATACATGGCCATCATGTCTCCTCATAGCCTTCTCTTCTGAAGGCTAAACATGCCCAGCTCTTTAAGCCGCTCCTCATAGGGCTTGTTCTTCAGACTCTTGATCATTATAGTCACCTCTCTCTGGACACATTCCAGCTTGTCAGCATCTCCTTTCAGTTGTGGTGCCCAGAATTGGACACAGTGTGATTCCAGGTGTGGTCTAACCGAGGCAGCATAGAGGGGTAGCATGACTTCCCTGGACCCAGACACTATACTCCTATTAATGCAGGCCAAAATCCCATTGGCTTTTTAGCCGTCACATGACATTGTTGGCTCATGTTTAACTTGTCCACAAGGACTCAAAGATCTTTTTCACACATACTGCTGTCGAGCCAGGCATCGTTCCCCATTGCATGCCAAGTAAAGGCATGGATGTGGGACCAGACATTTGGTCAATAAATGCAATCAGCACCTTAGGGACGAATTGGATTGGCGGTAAGGCTGATGAGGCTGGTTTCAATGTTTTAATGATGATTTTGTATAGTTATAATTATGTTGTTTTTACCATGTGATGTTTATGCTGTGTTTTTATTGCATTGCTGAAATAGCCTCTTGATGAGGTGAATGTAAGCCGCCCTGAGTCCCCCTTCTGGGGTTGAGAAGGGCATGTTAGAAATGCGGCAAATAAATAAATAAATAAATTTGTATCTTTGCATTTCATTTTTTCTGCCTAAGTGGAGTATCCTGCACTTGGCTCTGTTGAACTTCATTTTGTTAGTTTCGCTCCTGTCTTTTGGGATATTAGCTATCCTTCCCAATTTGGTGTCACCTGCATACTTGATGATCATGCCTTCTAACCCTTCATCTACGTCATTAATAAAGATGTTGAAGAGAACTGGGTCCAGGACGGAAGCCTGCGGAACTCCGCTCGTCACTTCTTTCCAGGATGAAGAGGGATTATTTATTATTTAAAGCATTTATATTTCGTCCTTCTCACCCCAAAGGGGACTCAGGATGGAGCACAACATATGTAAAGCAAACATTCAGTGCTGGAACAAAATAAACCATAAATATACACAAATACATAGACAGGAAGCATTGGTGAGCACCCTTTGGGTTCCATCACTTAACCAGTTACAGATTCACCTAAACGTAGTCTTGCTTAGTCCACATTTGACTACTTTGTTTGCCAGAAGGTCATGGGGGACCTTGTCAAAGCCTTACAGAAATGCAGATGGACTACATCCATGGCACTTTCTGCATCGAAAGCACCAAGACACAAAGCACAGGGAGGCTTGCTAAAGACTAGCAACAACAAAAAAAGATATGCTGACCAAATATTAAATCTTTTACCATATCCTTTCTTATTTCCTGGTGTATACCAATATAGTACAATACATAGTCCTACAGGAAATACATATCCTCATGTTGTGTAACAATACAATCATATATTCGAAGCATCAAGACAAATCAAACCTCAATGTTGCTATGTGTATATACCAATAACAACAACACACGAATCGCCTAAATCACTGTCCATATAAACTTAGAAAGTCCCATATGTTCTGGCAATCATATTCAAAGTCTCATACAGTAACAGAGTTTTTTTGGGGTACTTCTCTGTTTTGGGATCTGTGAATCAGAAGTAGATCAGATCTACCTAATGAGCACCCCTGGCGGTGAGATCCATGGCTCTTTCTGCATCTACCCAGCTTGTAATTCTATCAAAAAGGATATCAGATTAGTCTGGCATGACTTGTTTTTGATAAATCCATGTTGAAATTAGATTAAAGAGTGGAAAAGAAAATAAGAAAACTCAGGCAACAGTTCTTAAAGTTGATGCACATCCCCATATCTGCAGGACCAGTGTCTGCAGTTTCATTTATCCACATCTGACAAAATAGGTCATCCCCAGGCATTTCTCAGGTCCTCCACCATAAGTCTATGGCAGGAGTGTCAAACTCGTTTTCATCAAGGGCCACATCAGCCTTATCGTTGCTTTCAGAGGGCCATTGAATCTATGGATGGGGAATCCGTGGATACAGAGGACCAACTATAAAGTTTTTGCACAGTGGTCCATGATCTTCAGTTTTTCCCAAGTTTGAGTTCCCAGATGTTATTGAATGACAACTCCCATCATTTTTTATTATCCACTGTGTGGACTGGGGGCAATGGGAGTTGCAGCACTTGTGCCTCTGAGATTGAGGAAAAGTTAAAGGACATACTCAAACCTTGCTTCTAAATTCAACTCCTACTCTTCTTGCTAAACAGAAAAAACTTCAGCCTTCCAGGTGGTATTGTATCACAAATCGCATCAGATCTAGTCATAATGTCTTATGATGAGGAATACAGGAGTTGTAGTCCAGTACCTGGAGGGCCACATAAAATGACATGCTAGGCTAAATTTGGGGTGCGGGCCTTGGATCTATTAAGAGATATTTCACTTCTATAGGGTCTGCTATTATAAGCAGGTTTGTATATTCACTCTAAAACTGGGAATGCATATTCCATGGATATGGGGAGGGGGCACACAGAACTTTACTAATTCTAATGACAACCATCGAAGTATTTTTAAAGTTTCAAAAGAATCTAAAACTAACCACATTCTTCCAATTTCCATCTCTGTAGCCTGATGGAAAGCATGGCTGGTGTCCAGTGACAACTGATAGAGGGTGGAATTTATTTCTAATTTGAGCAAACGATCTGATCCTGCTTCCCACTTCCCCTCTTGTAGTTTGATGGAATATCTCTTGATAGTGCTTTACAGTTAATAGTAATTGTTACAACCCAGCATTTATGCAACCTTCAAAATACCAGTATGTCTTCAGAATGTGCACATTATTCCTTGGAACCTCATAACAACTGTTGCTGCTGTGCTGAGTACTTTTATGGGCCAATACTTTGTTGTTGCCAAAGCCAAAAATCATGTCCAATCCTTCAGCTTGCATTTGGGTGGCCAGAAAAAATTAGCTTCAACCAAGGTCCATGAGTGCTGGTTTAAAATTAACCCAGGGCCTTTGCAGCGGAACATTGGAAATCTGTACTGGCTGACAACAGACTCAGGTTTGTGAAGTTTTATTGGCTCGTGGTTTTTCTGGAGGTGAATCACAATTATTCAAAAATTGTCATATTAGGTTTAATAGAATATAACAAGTGTGTTTCATGAGATCAAGAAGCAAAATACATTTATCTATTAAGAAGATGGAACAAAGACATTTTGGGTTTTGAATAGTGCTAGTATTCATATAGATTATTCTCAGCCATACAGACAAATAGAAAAAGTGAAGTGAGGTATTAGCATACACTTAGCTTCTTTTACATTGGATTTCTTGGGAATTCGAATAATTGCAAACCTATTCTGAACCAATCCTGTGAGAGGTTCACCATAGGGCTGCCATAAGCCAGAAACAACATCAACTCTCACAACAACAGCAAAAACAACAACATGTATTTCATTGCAAAACATACCTTACACTAGTGCTGTTGACTGCTTTCAGAGGTCTTGCTCCATTATCACTTGTCATGTAACTGAATACTAGTAATCAAAGTATATCAATTACTCCATCAGCATTGGAAAGTCTCCCATTCAAGTGGACTGCGTAAAGGTCATCAGTATAGTTCCTGAAACAACGACCTCTTGGAAGATAGTTGTTTCAGGACAAAAACCAAAGATTTAGGATGGGATATAGACTCTGATGATATTTTGGAGCAATTTTGAATGAGACAAGTTCTGCTCACTTTCTTCTGAGCAATGCTCCTCCTGCCTACTCTGTTTAAAATAATTCAGCCTTGCTATGATGTATTTGCATTGTATGCCTACATGCGCGCAGGGCATAAGTGCACAAGCTTATAGTCTTTTATTAAAGTTGCATTTGGAACGAAGAAATATTATGTTTAATCATTCTGCAGGACGTTTTATCTATAAGTGGTGAACTTTTAGACTGTTTAGCAAGAATTGAAGTAATCATCCTCCATATTAGCAAATGTTAGTCTTGACCACTTTAATGGTCAAGAGAAATTATATATATGTAAAAATCCCTCTAAATCTTGCGTGGTACAATTTTGTCAACATTTATTTTTGATCCTTGGATAACTAAATGTGACAGGGTGTTGTTGCCAGAAGAACAGTTATTTCATTTTCTAGAAATTGCTGGCAAGTTAACTGTGTTTTTGTTTTGGCAATATGTCTTTCATGTTCACAAACCATTTTTGATGGATATACTGTATACCAACTTGTAATATATACTGCTGAGCTGCTTTCTGGTGTTGGTGAACATCAGTTAGCTGAGACATACGCAACAACCCAGGCATTTGTAATATTTTTCCATGAAAAATGTTTCTCTATAACAGAACCACATGATGCAAGTGATTAAATATACTATATATAGGGATAGGGTAAACAGACTGTCCCCTATTACTCTGAAATGGTCATCTGGCTTTACATGGCAATTCTTCTCCCAACAGATTGTTTACTCAGATTGAAGCTAGATAGTTGGCATTTCTATGACCTAGAATGCAGTGCTAGCTATTGCATTGTAGGGCATTAAAATTGCTGTCTCCAGGTACTATTTTGACTTCTCTTCAGACTATTCAGTGCCTGTTCTGTATAATCCTGTTAGTTGTTCATGAAAAGGGAGAGCCCGAGGTTGTATCCACACAGCGCCCAAAATGTGGGTCCTCTCGGACTTTTACCTCACGCGTCCAAATGACACCTCAGGTAAAAGCTAATTAATTCAAGACAAAGCAGAAAAAACAGCTTTATTCTGAATTAATTAAGCACTGGATTAGACCCAGGTCTTCCTGAAAGACCCTGGTCTAATCCAGTATGGACTCTGTCTGTACTGACTCCTAGGTAGTCCTGGGTTTACTGAGTGGGCAGTGCGGACAGCCTTGTGGGTTTTCTGGGCTGAATCAGCTCAGAAAACCCCAAGGGCACCAACCCCCTTCCCAGAAACCCCTTAAAAACATGCCAAAAAGAGAAAATAACTTACCAGGCTATTATTACACTACTGCCGGAGGTCTCCTGGCACATCATTTCTACATGCCAGGAGAGGGCTGGGAGCAGGGAAATGGCAGTCAGGTAAGTTATTTTCTCTTTTTGGGAGTGCTTAAGGGGTTTTGGGAAGGGGTTTGGGTGTCTCCTTGTCCTCCTGGAAGGTTGTGGGAGGGCATCTAGACATCCCCCACCAATAGCGAGCATTTTTCAAGCTGTTTGGGGACAGAAGTCCACCTTGACCCAGGTTTTTTAAACCTGGGTTGGAGCAGACTTATCCCCTGCGTGGAACCAGCCTGAGGTGGATGAAACTGGCAAGTTCAGACCAGTGAACTCTGTGAAGGCTCATTGGTTATGGTAGTCAACCGGCTATAGCAGATGAAGTTGGACGTGCTTCTGATCTTCACTTAACAAATAAAATAAAGTGAGGTAATATATGGGTTATTCAGGATATCAGAGAATAAACCCTAATCCTTTCCGTACCAGTGGAGGAAACCATGACTCACTTTTGAAGAAGCCTCAAAACGTCTCTCTTCACATATGCAAGGCTTATGTAACCTGATCCAAAATACTTCTAGCCCCAAGTATTTTGGACAAGGGACACTCCATGTATAATACAACTTAGTTGTTTTTTAAAAAGTAAAAGATAGTGTAGCATTACAGAAAGATCCCACATAATGAGCCTGAACACAGTCTCATCTGATTTTGGAAAATATGTAGAGTTGAAACATGTTTGTATTCAGACAGGACATCATCACTAATAATACAGATCTAAAGCTAGGGCTAAAGACCTCTTCACATGCCCCTTTTGAGCCGTGACGTTGCGTTGACAACTGCCGGCAAAACGGAAGGCGTGTCAAGCGGCTCAAGGTGCCCCATGAGCCCTTCCACCTTTCCTCATTCCCCACATGGTGGGGATGCCATCAGATGCCAGAAAGAGAGGCAATGCGCAGCAACATGATTTGCCCCACTGGTCTTTCTACCATCAAACGGCAGAAACTGGAGGAAAGTGTGGGAAGCTCCATTGGAGCTACCCAAACTAAACTTTCCTCTTGGTAGTGGAGGAGAAAGCGCCTGTCGGCACTTCCCCTCCACTTTGTGGGGAATGTGGGCAGGGCCTACCGTGCGTTGTGTGGTAGTGCACAGCATGCCCCATCCTTGGGGTTCATAAAAGTGGCAAAATGGGGCAAAAATGCCCTGTGTGAAGAGGTCCCAAGATAGAATCCATTTTGAAACCCCAGAGAATTTATTATTTATTTATTAAAACATTTTGTACCCCAACCTTCTCACCTCCATTGAGGGACTCAGACAGTACTATGCAAAATAGATATTTGATGTGACTCAGAATAAGGCAGCCTCCTATGTTTCAAGAGGGAGAAGAATAACCGCTTGTGACTAATGAGAATTTGAGGGGAAAGGGATGGGTTGGCAAGAATATTTAGGGACTCTAAGGGCTGAAGGAATTGTGGGATTTGGAGTCCAAAACACTTGGAGGATCGTAGTTTGCCCATGCCTCGTCTAGACACAAGCAATGATAGGCAATGACCTACATTTAATCTCAGTTAAGTAATTTCAAATATACCATTCAATGCTCTCAAATACACAACCTTTCAATAGATAAACAAAATAATCGGAAACCACCTAGTAACATTTTAACCTCTGAAATAAATGTTTCCAGGAAACTACTGTTTATTCCATTCTGAGCCTCTGAACATTGTGTTTGAAAAAGAAGCACTGATAGAGGAGCTAATAATTGCAAAAGAGGAGTGTTTCTGAAATGAATTGTCCTTGGCTTCTCTGCCAAGCTGCTCTCTAAGGATTAAGGTGTTTATCCTCAGTGCATTTTACTGTACATCCGTATGTCTGAGACAAGTCTACACTGGCAACTAGCAACAGTCTGATTAATCGTTGTAGATATACTTTTCGCAGAAGTTACCGTTGTTACGCAATTGTCTTCATAAAACCTCTTTGGCAACAATGGCTCCATGAAGATAGTTAAAAAAGGTGTAATATGCCAGTGTCTTGACTTTAACTGTTTTAAATGGGGGCTATTCACAGAACTATAAAATATATTATTAAAACATGAGTGCAGCTTTGGAGATTTGTTGCATAACAGAAAACAGAATATAAGGAATTCCATCAAACTGTTATCAAAGTGTGCAGATTTAAGTTACAACAGTAATAGAAATAGCAGTTTAGATAATTTTATGTGGTTTTGACAAGTTCTTCAAAATGTTCAGAGCAGGTATGCTGAATACGTGTTTTTTCAGATGTTTGAGGAATGCAGTTTCATATCAGCTCTGTCTACTTGAGCTGATGGTGAGGATGATGGTAGGCAAGGTGATCATAATGAACAACTTACTCAGGGATTGCAAATGGTTCTCAAAGCAGATTGTAAATATATTTCAGGACACAAAGCCTCAAAAAAATTTGACAATTTTTCTATACAACCATTAAAAACTGTATTGGAAATTTCCTTCCTGTTGATATATCAATGGCATTGTACATCTGGTTATCTTAAGTTTTGTTTTGTGGTAAAGCACATGCTTTGTGTGTAGGGCATCTCAGGCTCAGTACCTTGCATTTCATATTTCAGGGCTAGGCAGCAACTGCCTATGAGTATTTCAAAAGTTGTTGCCAGAGGGACAGTGAACTAGATGGACCAATAGTCTGAGTCAGTGACAAGAACTTTTAGGAGCATCAAGTGTTAACACGAAATCTATCTGATATGAGCAAGCAAGTTATGAGTTTGAAAGGAGATGGCTAATGTGACCACAGTGACTGTAAAGTTCTTTGTTATAAACAGGACGAGTTGCCTTCATAAGAGTTTGCCCATTCTCTTTAGGGATGAAGGAAGCCATGAAAAAAGATTTAATGGAAGAGCATCTTTTGAAGGGATTTCTGATGAGATCCTAGATAAACTCTGCCAACCAACTAGACAATATTAAGATCTGCTAGAAGGCTAAACTCTAAGGTAGTTTCTTTCTGTTATAATCCCTGTGAACGTCTTCTTTGTCTTTGAAACAAGAATTTTTTAAAAAAGAAAAGTACATATCTTGTTTTTGTAGGAAAACGGGAGAAGGGATTTATAATGATTTTTGTGTGTGTGTCAGCAGTGACTTGAGAACATGCAAGTTACTTCTGGTGTGAGAGAATTGGCCATCTGCAAGGATGTTGCCCAGGGGATGCCCGGATGTTTTGATGTTTTACCATCCTTGTGGGAGGCTTCTCTCATGTCCCCGCATGGAGAGATGGAGCTGACTATGGGAGTCATCCGTGCTCTCCCCGGATTCGAACTTACAACCTGTTGGTCTTCAGTCCTGCTGGCACGAGGATTTAACCCATTGCACCACCGGGGGCTCCTATTTATAATGATGGCATCAATAAAATCCAGCAGTGTAGCACCAAATGCTGTGAAGGACACCTCTCCTGAAAACTATTAGCTGTTTCCCCAACCACATATAACATCCCTCCTTATTTTTAGTTTCTTGAAGCAATAAGTCTTCTGACTGAGGTAGAATCTTGAAACCAAAGGCGTCTAAATATAAGATGGTGTCTGTCTTCTCTTCCCTTGCCCTTGTTCATTGGCTTGACACAACATTCTTTTAAGATAATTTCTGGCTCAGTTCATTTGCAAACTGAAGAAGTGAAGGGATGATTGCCCCAAGAGAGGCAAAAGCTGCAGACAGACGACCAGAATTGTTATTGTACAGAAACACTGATTGGGAACTGGAAGAAAAAAGAAGCCTCTGCCCTCCCTGTGGGGTTTCCTTTTGTGGAACATTTTTCTTGGCCAAATGGTTTTGCTGCCTATGATTTATTTGATACATAAATAGGATAAAATTGGCAAAATGTCCATCCAGTTGGGGATCACCGTCAAGATCATTTTTTAGAATAAAAATGTGAAATCCTTGACTTCATGATGCTGGTTATTAGATTCCGCAAATACAAAATCATGCAAATGATCATGTTTGGTGACACCAGTCAGTTACTTTCCTGCAAAAAGAATTCCTCTCTGAAATCTATCTGGGAAAAGTGAGATGAATAATTTGGAATGCCCCTATCAAATCTGGATAGTTAGAGGGTATAATTAACAATAATCAGTTGTTAACATTACAGGAAAAACAAAACGACAAATCTTGACTATAACAATGTGGGAAACCATTTTCAGACCAAGGACTTAAGCATGAGGAGTCATTTGGGAGCTACAGCACAAAGACTAATTGGATTAAAATGAATGGAACCTACAGAAGAAACTGGAGATGCGCCTCAAGGGACTCAAAATGTGGTTGCTTTATCGCAGTGGTTCTCAGCCTGTGGGTCCCCTAATGTTTGGCCTTCAACTCCCAGAAATCCCAACAGCTGGTAAACTGGCTGGGATTTCTGGGAGTTGAAGGCCAAAACAACTGGGGACCCAAGGGTTGAGAACCACTGCTTTATTGAAAGATTCATGGCTGGAAGATTTTGTAGTCCATTAAAAAGAATGTTTCCATGTTATGTCCATTTCCACAGGAAACATACATTCAGTATAAGCATCAACATAAAACAATAATAAGGTATGCTTCTGAGATCTTTTAAGTATATTTATTTTTTTAAGCATCTAGTTTCATAATCAGTTAGCCACTAAACAGCAGTAATATCTTCTGTTTTTGCAGACAGGCAGAGTTGGTGGGAAGAAAATGTGTGGCCAAGTTCTGGGATGCTGTTGTTATATATTAGAATCACATTGACATTCCCTCACAGTTCAGACTTTTATCCCAAAGTGAATTCTTATTTACTGGGAAAGACAGGCAGCTTCCAGATCACCTGGAAATATTATTTATAGTTTCCACTCTGTTCAGTCCAACTGCAGAATTTTGGGAAGGAACATTTCCTTCAAATAATTGATGTCTGGCAAGATTATTCATTTAGATCAGTGGTTCCCAAACTTTTTTGGCCTACCGCCCCCTTTCCAGAAAAAAATTTACTCACCGCCCCTCTAGAAATTATAATTTTTAAAAAATGTAATAGCAATTAAACAGAAAGATGTATGTATTAATGCAGTGATTCTCAACCTTTCTAATGCCGTGACCCCTAAATAAGGCTCCTCATGTTGTGGTGACCCCATCCATATTTCCGTTGCTACTTCATAAATAATTTTGCTACTCATATGAATTCTAATGCAAATATCTAATATGTGGGATGTATTTTCATTGTTACAAATTGAACATAATTAAAGCATAGTGATTAATAACAAAAACAATGTGTTTGGGGGAGTATGGACAGCGGATGATGGGATTTGCAGTACCTTCGACCAATTCAGCTCTTACTTCCACAGCCGAGACCCCATGAATGGCAGAACTGGACCAAACTTGGCACACAGAACCCCCATGATCAACAGAAAATACTGGAGGGGTTTGGGAGGAATTGACAATGATTTAGGGGAGATGTAGTTCACCTATATTTGGAGATTACTCTAAACCCAAACAACCCTGGATCTGGACCAAATTTGGCACAAATACTCGATATACCAAAAGTTGAACACTGGTGGAGTTGGGTGTGTGTGTGTGTGATTTTGTCATTTGGGATTTTGTCATGCTGGGATTTATAGTTCACCTATAATCAAATAGCATTTTGAACTCCACCAACAATGGAATTGAGCCAAACCTGAGCAATAGAGAACACTGGACCTTGGAAATTGAGAGCTGCTTGCATTTTCCTTTGTGCCATGGTTATCACCCAGGAGGCGCCTGCAAACGCCGCAGCTACTCAGGGAGCGTTTGCAGGCGTGGAGACTTTCCTTCTCCGCTGGACCAACTGACAGACATACACTTGCAAGCGCGCGACTGTCTCAGCCTCCCACTTCCTCTCTTCAGTTCCACCCACGATGCAGTCTCATATCTCCCCTTCCTTCCAAGGGACCCATTGGATTGGAAGAGGTGATATAGGACTGCGCCGTGGATGGAGTTGAGGAGAGGAAGGGGGCATGCACTGCGGTTTCCAGGCAGTGTCTGCATGGGGTTTCCAACTGGCCAGCGCACACTCATGCGCCGGCCAGTTGGAATCCCGCCACCGCCCCCTTACAGGACTTCAGTGTCCCCCCCAATTCTCCTGAGGCTCCCACCGCCCCCTTGGATTGCCTCACCGCCCACTAGGGGGTTGTACTGCCCACTTTGGAAACAGATGTGGGCCTAGAACAAGGAATTTATTGCACATTTACTTTACATGTTTTAAACATACCTTAAATGCTTCACTGTTTATGCTGTTGTTTGATTACTAAAGCTCTGGAAATGAGCTTTAAAGCTGAAAATGGCCCAGAACCCCAATACATATTTTTATTGAAATCCCTCCATGATACCCAACTTATATCCTAAAGGCACTAGATCCCATCTGATATTGGAAGCTAAGTAAGATCAGCCCTGATTAGTACTTGAATGGGAAACTGCCAGTGAATGTTCAATTGCAGTAGGCTATATTTCAGAAGAAGGAACTGGCAAATCACCTCTGAGTGTTCCTTGCCTTAAAAAATAATGACATTCATGGAGTCACCATGGGTCAACAGGCAACTAGTTAGTGGGAGTAGCTTTATGTCTTGTTCCAAAGAGATAGCTTATAAATCTTTAAATAAATCAGAAATAAACATTTTAAAAAGAGAATATTCTTACGATGCTATTCATCTTGTCTATGTTGCCATGATAAAGCATAGGTATAGTGTCATTCAGCACTGAATCGCAAAATGCCAGCATTACTATATCAGTCCAACATAGGAATTCCGTCACTCAAATGATAGGATAAAGTATGGCATTATATCATTAGCATCATGACCAACCATTGTTGGTCCACCATGTCATCACTGTCTTTGCTTCACATATGAAAGCCAACCCTTATAAATAAGTCTTTCTATCACTGCTGGGTCTTGGACCCTTATCCGGGAAGTCTACGTGTACTTACTGCAGGCCTACAGTGGAACTACAGGCACTCTATTTTGCATTACCTGTGCCAAAAACCAATAATTGTGAGGGGTATAATAAGTTTGAAAGATCTGAGCAGGGCAGTTGGGACTGGAGTTCTTGGTGGAATGCCATAAATCAAAGTGGACCATATGACAAATAACAACAATGAAAAGTATAAGGAGATTTGAAGACCTATATTGAGAGGTTCCTGGGATTTGACAATCACTGTGTTACAGCTGCATGTGTCACTGGGAGCGCATCCAGACGGCACCCAAAATGTGCACCATCCCATGTTTTTACCCTGCTTTGCCCTGAAATAATTTGATAGTGGATTAGATCTGGGTCTTCTTGAAAGACCCGGGTCTAACCCACTATAGCCAGTGTCTGGACCACCCCCTCAGAAGTTATGGGATTTCTGAGGGGACAGTCTACACAGCCCTCTTGCGTTTTCAGCCCTCTGAATCAGCTTGGAAAACTCAGAGGGCCCTAACCTCCTCCTCAAATCCCCTTTTTAAAAAGAGTTTTAAAAAAATAAAATAACTTACATCACCACCATTAAACTGCTGCCAGCCCTTTCCTAGCACACAGATATGATGTGTCAGGAAAAAGGGGTGCAGGAGGAGGAATATCACTCCTGGGCTAGCAGCACAGAAATGCTGGCCAGATAAGTAATTTACTTTTTAAGGGTTTTCTGGGGGGGGTTTTTTGTTGGTGTCTGGGTGCCCTGCTGGAAGGTTCAGCAGGTCATTTGCTCCCCCCCCCCCCCAGGAAAGTGTGAGGTTTTTTTTAGCCCGGTGGGGACAGAAGTGCAGCTTGACCCAGGTTTTTTAAACCCAGGTCAGATCGAACTTTTCTCCTGTCTGGAACCACCCTGGAACTCATAAAATGGGGCATTATGGGTCTGTCTGGGCTTTGATGCAAGGAAATATATTGTAGGAACATTATAATAGCAAGTTTAATGACTGTATTAATGTATGGTTATTGTTGACACAGGCTCTGACTGGTGGCATTTCTATGGATGCTGAAGTATGTAACAATAACAACACATTTTGTTACCCTTTTATGTTTTGATCTTGGGTGTGCCTTATTTTCAACTTTCTACCGCTGTTACATCAACAAGTCTTTCACTGCCACCTAATCTAATTGGAATAGATAACAAGATTGTTTACCTGGTCCTCTACCATGACAAGATCTTCAGTCTTTTAAGGAACATTCTGTTGATACCTCTGCCTTTCCAACAGAAAATAACTACCATGTTCTGTTAAACTATAAACACATAACCTGGATATTTATTTATTCAAAGTCAAAATGGCAACAAAGCAGCACTGAAATGTGTTGTGTGGCTATTTCACTCTCTATCAACAGGTAAAACTATTCTCAGACCACTCTATGGAACTTTTTTTAAAAATAAGCAATGGGTCTATGTTTTGATGGAAGCCCTCAGATAAATGAGAATGAAAGGCTAAACTGTTGCCCACGAATGCCTTGTGGTTAATTGGTCCTGGACAGAGGAGAAAACCCTTTTTGTTAAGTGCCTCAGGAGGCAGCATTACATTTCGCCAAGTCTGCATTTGCAGCAGTAATACAATTATATTTATCCCTTAGCAAATTATAGTGGTTAGTTTACATTCTTGAAAGAATCCAGCAATTTTGCTTTGTTGAGTGAAGAATTCCAGATGGTGACCACCAAAAATTTTACAGCATTATTGATAGAGGAACTCAGTAATTAAGACCATAAGTATAGGTACACACAGTGTATATATAATTAAGATAACTTTTTTATGGCGTGGTTCATTTTAAGGAAATAAGAAAAGACCCATACTTTGTCTTTTAAAACATTCCATGAAATCACTATAATACTCTTGTTATATCCGGGGCTCTTACAAAACATTTTACGTCAGCAATGAAAAACAGTGTTATTAAAATAAACTGCTGTTCCTTGTTATTTGCAGTTACCTTAATACAATATATAGGACTTAAAGGATATGGCTTATAAAAATGCAGTCTCTATAAAAGTTAGTTTATTTTAGCTGATTTTTTTTGCCAAACTTGCTTGGATTCCTTTGGATAGATTTATAGCCAAACTGAGGCAACAATTCTTACTACAATTTCACCTGTCCCTTGTGGCTAAGCCCATCAAATGCTTCCAAGTCTTGCTCTAAATCACAACTGTATGAATTACTCATGAGTGTAGTGGGATAGCTTGTATTTCTTGTATATGATCCAGGGACACTCTAAGGAAATAATTTTATGAGAATATAAGCAGCAATGAAATTATCAAAATATATTACCAGGATCTTCATTTTGTCTTTAGCGCTTCCATACTATAGACATAGTAGACAAATTATTGATTCTTCACATAAAATGCTTGGGCTTAATCTGGAGTCAGGATCATATGACCCTCCAGATGTTGGGCTACAACTGTTAGCATACATTGCCATTAGCTAGGCTTGCTGGGACGTGTAGTCCAGCAATATCTGGAGGATTGCATGATTTCAACCTTTGCTACAGATTGGTAGGTTACATACCTGTGACCATCTTTCTTCGAGTGAAGCTCTGTGAATCCACACTTATGAAGTTTGCGTGCCAGCGCGGGCTTCCAACGGAAACTTTTCCAGTTTGAAACTTTTTGGCGGTAGCTCCGCCCAGCCGGCCCGGAGGGCATAAAAGGCGCCTCCAGCGCGCCCACGCCATTCCTACGCCACATTAGCAACTAGGAAGGGTGGTTTGAGAAAGAGGGGACGGCCGGGCGGGTTCGTGTGGATTCACAGAGCTTCACTCGAAGAAAGATGGTCACAGGTATGTAACCTACCATTCTTCTTCGAGAGCTCTGTGAATGCACACTTATGAAGATTTACCGAGCTAAGGTAAAGGAGGTGGGAACAAACCAGCCAGATTGTAGAAAAAGAACAGGTTTATTGCAACCAGCAACCTGAATAAATAACATGTTAGACATATAAAATGAGTGGAAGGCAGGCTCCCACTTGTAAACACAGTGCAACAAGCACCATTCATGTCAGGCACGCAGGCCTCACAACATAAGTGCAACAAGCACCATTCATGCCAGGCACACAGGCCTCATAGCAGAAGTGCAACAAGCACCATTCATGTCAGGCACACAGGCCTCATAACAGTGAGTGCAACGAAAGCACAACCTGAGAACAAAAGGTGCACAACTGGTGCAACCTAACCCGTAAGTGGGTGAAGCGGCTTTAACCGGTGGACTGTGCCCTACCTGGGGCACGGCACACACTCCCAACATTGATAGTGCAATGAACAAGAGGTGTTCGATCGACGCAACTGTCGACCGACCAGTGCAAAGAGGGAAGATATAGGGCTGACTATTCGGCAGCACCTTGCGGGGCCTTGGGGCTAAGAATCGACCGACCAAAGGCCGCCTCCCTCCCGAATAGGGTGTCTACCCGGTAATGAGATACAAAAGTAGAAGGGTTGGCCCAGATGGCCCTAATCTAATTGGAACAGATAACAAGATTGTTTACCTGGTCCTCTACCATGACAAGATCTTCAGTCTTTTAAGGAACATTCTGTTGATACCTCTGCCTTTCCAACAGAAAATAACTACCATAAATTCTGTTAAACTATAAACACATAACCTGGATATTTATTTATTCAAAGTCAAAATGGCAACAAAGCAGCACTGAAATGTGTTGTGTGGCTATTTCACTCTCTATCAACAGGTAAAACTATTCTCAGACCACTCTATGGAACTTTTTTTTAAAAATAAGCAATGGGTCTATGTTTTGATGGAAGCCCTCAGATAAATGAGAATGAAAGGCTAAACTGTTGCCCACGAATGCCTTGTGGTTAATTGGTCCTGGACAGAGGAGAAACCCTTTGTTAAGTGCCTTAGGAGGCAGCATTACATTTCGCCAAGTCTGCATTTGCAGCAGTAATACAATTATATTTATCCCTTAGCAAATTATAGTGGTTAGTTTACATTCTTGAAAGAATCCAGCAATTTTGCTTGTTGAGTGAAGAATTCCAGATGGTGACCACCAAAAAAATTTACAGCATTATTGATAGAGGAACTCAGTAATTAAGACCATAAGTATAGGTACACACAGTGTATATATAATTAAGATAACTTTTTATGGCGTGGTTCATTTTAAGGAAATAAGAAAAAGACCCATACTTTGTCTTTTAAAACATTCCATGAAATCACTATAATACTCTTGTTATATCCGCTCTTACAAAACATTTTACGTCAGCAATGAAAAACAGTGTTATTAAAATAAACTGCTGTTCCTTGTTATTTGCAGTTACCTTAATACAATATATAGGACTTAAAGGATATGGCTTATAAAAATGCAGTCTCTATAAAAGTTAGTTTATTTTAGCTGATTTTTTTGCCAAACTTGCTTGGATTCCTTTGGATAGATTTATAGCCAAACTGAGGCAACAATTCTTACTACAATTTCACCTGTCCTTGTGGCTAAGCCCATCAAATGCTTCCAAGTCTTGCTCTAAATCACAACTGTATGAATTACTCATGAGTGTAGTGGGATAGCTTGTATTTCTTGTATATGATCCAGGGACACTCTAAGGAAATAATTTTATGAGAATATAAGCAGCAATGAAATTATCAAAATATATTACCAGGATCTTCATTTTGTCTTTAGCGCTTCATAAGAACATAAGAACATAAGAAGAGCCATGCTGAATCGGGCCTCAGCCCATCTAGTCCAGCATTCTGTGTCACACAGTGGCCCACTAGTTGTACACGGGGATCTCTAGCAGAAAGGAGGGCAAAACCCTCACCTGCTCCCGACCCCCACAACCAGTACCGGGGAAAATCCTGCCTGCCTCCATCAACACAGAGGTGGCACTTGGATGTCCATTTCAGTAGCTACTGATTCCCTTGGTATCCATGAATCTGTCTAATCCTGCCTTGAAGCTGTCCAGGCTGACAGCTGTCACAACCTCCTCTGGAAGTGAGTTCCATAACCCAATGACCCCCTGGGTGAAGAAATATTTCCCTTTATTAGTCCTAACTTTCCTACCTTGGAGCTTCAGGAGTGCCCCTAGTCCTAGTGTTGTGTGACAGAGAAAATATTTTTCTTTATTCACCTTTTCTATCCCATGCATGATTTTATACACTTCGATCAAGTCACCTCCTAAACGCCGTCTTTCAAGGCTGAAAAGACCAAGGCGTTGCAACCTGATTTCATAAGGGAGCTGCTCCATCCCTTGGATCATTTTTGTCGCCCTTCTTTGTACCTTTTCCAGTTCCGTTATATCCTTCTTAAGGTGCGGAGACCAGAATTGTACACAGTACTCCAAATGTGGCCTTACCATAGATTTGTAGAGAGGCAATACAACATTTGCCGACCTATTTTCGATTCCCTTCCAGACCAACAACATTTGAAGGACAATACAACTTTCATCCCTTCCATACTATAGACATAGTAGATACATTACTGATTCTTCACATAAAATGCTTGGGCTTAATCTGGAGTCAGGATCATATGACCCTCCAGATGTTGGGCTACAACTGTTAGCATTCATTGCCATTAGCTAGGCTTGCTGGGACGTGTAGTCCAGCAATATCTGGAGGATTGCATGATTTCAACCTTTGCTACAGATAAATGGTTTGCTATGTAGCAAAAAACAATATTGACCCTTCACTGTCTGCAACAACTCATCTTGGTAGAGAAACCTAGCCTTGACTCCAATATTCTCACCTCATGTCTGATTAGACCCTACAATACTACAGAGTTAAGCTGGACAGCTCAGTGTGTGGAATAAAAAGGGAGCATATAAAAAAAAAAGGGGGGGGGGGAAAGCAGGCAAGAATCAATGAAAATATTCACATCCTTCCTGGAAAGCAACCAGGATTTTGAACTCCAAGCCTTCCTCACCATTGGCTGTGCTGGCATGGACTGCTGGGAGTTGCAGACCAACAACATTTGAAGGACAATACAACTTTCATCCCTTCTGAGATATTCATGTCCACCTTACCTCCAGCTTGATTTTTTAATAAACATTTTATCTTGATGAATAAACCTATGGTTTTGAAAACTTGCACAAAGATTGTGTGTGTGTGTGTGCGTGCGCACGTGCGTTTCTGGTTGTCCTAATAAAGATAATGTTACAAAATGGATTTTGGAAATTATTTTATGGTCAACATGACTATCCATGTATTAAGCTATTTTTTATTTGAAACATGGGCAAGACAATCGATTCCACTGCCCTGTTGTGCATCAAAATCTCAAGTGCTACAGTTATTCTATGTAGATACAGATTTAGACATTATTATTATAGATAGCTATATGTTATATCTCATCATAGTGGGGAAGTCTGCAACCAGTCTAGGTGACCTATGCGCCTACTTAATCTTCTCTCCAAGTGCTAATTTCCAAGGGACAACTTCAAGCTATGACTCTGTGGATGCAAAGTCTATGGATATGGAGAGTTGTGCTTAGATGTGCTAAAGTTTGGGCTTGTTTTCTCTTACATAGAAAATATCGGATAGTCACTATTTAGCACTGAAATGAATCCTCCAGTTGCTATAGCAATACGATAAACAGCATTGTGATACATAGGTTCTTCCTATATACAGTCTACCCTCCACATTTCTGATTTTTGTGTATTTGATTATTTATGGATTTGATGAAATTGCTCTCTCTAGAAATCTCTCCAGAGCAATTCTAGAATGTGACCACAAAGATGCGTTGTAGAATCTAGAGCTTCCAGTCTTTAGGTTCTCCACTGCAATATTATGGTTACCTTCTAGTGGCAATTGGCCTTAGAATCCTAATGGAGGAACTAGAAAGTTTTACCTCCAAGGTAAAAATATAGAATTTTTAATTACCAGTGTTTCACATTCACAGGAGTCCTGTGCTCCTCACCTCAACGCATGCGGAGAGCTTGTTGTACTTGCATTTGTACATTTTGTCTATTCACAGCTCTGAAGTGGGAGAAGACATATCTTGTGTAGACATAGTCTTCTTATTCCGAGCCTTTAAGATGATCATGGAAACGCAAGCAACATAAGATTGCATGAAATGCAGTTAGAAGAGCAGAAAGCCACAGATGATCTCACTTGGCAACTGGAATTGAAAATAAAGAAAGGCCACTTAGTTCACATCTTCTATTTCAAGAATGCATATGTAATTTAATCAGACAGTATCAGTTCTAATTAATATCACAAGTTTCTCTAGTTGTCAAACATTTCTAAATCGTTTAGATTTTTAAATAAAAAATGCAAACCATATTGGCAATAATTTTTGACATAATTGTTGGACGGATAGCAGCCTGAAAGATAAATAAGTACACATTGAGTTAACTATTTTAGAAGAGATTAATGCTTGGCATATTGAGCATAATCAGTTCCATTTTAAATATGCTAATGAAATAGTTAAAAATCAAATAAATTCATAAATACACTCATCCCTTTTGTGGATTTGATTATTCACAGATTGGATTATAGAGCCATGCAGGTAGACCTAGAAATTCCTAGAGAGATGTTCTCTCAGGTAAAAACAGAACAATTTTTTATTTCTGGTTTTTCACTTTCACGGGTGACCTGTATCCCTAACACCCATGAAAGTGGAGGGATGACTGTAAAATTTGTATATTTTGATGTGAAAATGTAAGATTGAGTTGAAAGCAGTAATAGAGAATTTAATCCTTTCAAGTTGCCTTGGTTAATGTGAAAAAAAACTTATTTCCATTCTGTATTCAACAGTATCCAAGTGAGGGGAAGAGGAATCTGAGCAGATGAAGACTGGTATATGGCATATACCTCTGCCTCTCAAAACCTAGATCTGATAGGGGAAAACTAGTGCCATTTGTGGAATCAGCAGGTCAAATATACCCAGAAACAGGGTGAACATTTATGGCACCAAAATGTCTGTTGGCCAGTGTAGTAATCGAAAAGATTTCAGTGGAAACTGGTTCAATTCAATTCCTGAAATGTTCATTGAGTCTAAATATGACATCAGTCCACGAGAAAAGAGGGAGGAAGAACACAAGGGAGGGAGAGGGAGGGAAACCTATTATATTTCAAGAAAAGTTTATATGTTAACCCATGAATGTGCAGGAAAATTCAAAACCTAAAGAAAGATAAAGTCTTGATACTTCCAGGGACTCACTCTTTCCTTTTTGGGGTAAGCCTTATGTTTTAATTTAAATGATACATAGGTAAAGGTAAAGGTTTTGCCCTGACATTGTCCAGTCGTGCCCGACACTGGGGGTTGGTGTTCATCTCTATTTCTAAGCCGAAGAGCCAGCATTGTCCAAAGACACCTTCAAGGTCATGTGGCTGGCATGACTGCAAGGAGCAGTGTTACCTTCCCGCTGGAGCGCTACCTATTGATCTACTTACATTTGCATGTTTTCTAACTCTTAGGGTGGCAGAATCTGGGGCTGACAGTGGGAGCTCACTCCTCTCCCTGGATTCGAACCTCTGACCTCTCGGTCAACAAGTTCAGCAGTTCAGTGCTTTAACCCACTGCTCCACCGGGGCCCTCCACTTTCACAGGGGCTAGGAGAGCAGGACTCCAGGAATGTGGAAAAACTGAGCATTACAAAATGATACATACTATAATACATAAGTAAACAATTTGAGAGATACATCCATGTGATGTCTCCATAATGACACATCATTACTATCATTAATAAATACTGTGAAATATATGGAAGATCTTTCACAAAGCTGTAGACCATATTCATCAACTATAAACAGCTACTTGACATAATTTGGTGGATCTTATTACGCTTACACATTTGGTTTGTTAAGTGTTAACAAAATTTAGTATAAACTTTATTTTCTTGCTTTATTTCTTTCTAGTTCCAAATAAAAATAATAATTGGCAGGAAAAGCAGAAACTACTGTGCTTGCCTCTGACCATATACTTATATAAGCCTCCAGTGCTGAAAATAATATTAGACGCGCACACACCCCAACATGCACACTGAATGGAGTCCTTGGGTCTTATATGTTCAACACATATTAAATAGCAGAATGAACTATTCTATTAAAAGTACAATCTTGCTTAATAAGCCAAAATTACTTTTCCCTTCTCCTTTCCCCAAATGCTTGGAAATACTTAACAACAAAAACAAAACACAAATATTTTCAGGTGTTGATGAATCATGCTTTTTATTTTTTCCTTTTGTGGTGTGAACATGCACTGCTCATTAAAATAAAATAGCATCTTGTTAATCTCCTACATGCAAATGATTTGAATTTTCCCTGTTTATATTATTGTGAGTTATGTATACTTTGGCAATGTTTAGATGGGAAAGCAAGAGACTAATGTTTAAAATATATCCTCAGTTATTTTCCAGTTACATTCTGAATTTTGTGCATTTAAGTTAAAATGTTTCAGATGATTTACAAGCAGTATCAAAACACAGCAGGAGAAAAGAAACAGAAGGGGGAGCATTTCTAAACCACTTCCAGTTTAGTTTGAATTTTAAAAAAATATTTGGGGATCAGGCAGGTAGTGGGGTAAAAAATGGCTCCAGCCACATGAAGTTTTGCACCTCTGTTATTCATTCTTAGCACTTGTGGAAATTTTCATTGTTTCTGGTTCTGTTCATGTCTACTTGGAATGCATCTTTGGACCTCATTGTCAGTTGCAAGTACTCGGTGGAATTAAAACCATGTATTGTGAAGGACAGCTGAGCATTTTAACACAGACATCTTTCTTTTCTTTATTACATTTGTGCTGCCTTACTATGCTAATACCCCTTCACAAGCATATTCTACTAGCCAAGAGAAGCACAGGCCTCTGTGTGTGTGTGTGTGTGTGTGCGCGCCTAGATAAGTATAGTCCTCCACATTTGCCTGTTTAATTTTTTGGATTTAATTATCCACAAATTTGATAAATGTAGGAATCTCATGACTCTGTGGTCAACTTTCACTGAATGTAGGTGCATAGAATCATGCTGGAGGACCTAAAGATTCCTAGCACAATGTTCTCCAAGATTTAAAAAAACCAACCAGTTTTTTAAATAAAAGTTTTCTTTATTGAGTTTCTCTAAGAACAATCATAATAAAACAAAGTCAAGATATGTATACAGATACAGACAACATAGGAACATCAGGGCGGGAAAGGGAAAGGGGGAAAGAAGAGATCAGAGGATGTGGGAATAGTCAGAGGTGGGGTGTGAAAAGTGTTAAAATAGGGTCGTAAAGATTCGTCTTTTCTTTACAGGTAGGAAGAATCCTTCATTTACAATGTTATTGTTCATATGAAAAGAAGAAAGAGTAAACTCTCAACTTAAATCTTTTCTTCTTATTGATTATTGGTCCATGTATTACCTATAAGGTAAGGAAGAAATATTAACATTTCCAACATATTTTACATGACTATTGTTGCTTATCGTTAAATAAAGATATTGTTTTTAGAATCACAAGATTTACCATTTGAAATTAATTTCTATATTGTATTCTTTTTTTACAATATATTTTAATTAAATTCCATCTATCAGTGAAAGACTTTATCTCTTTATCTCTTAATTTTACTGTTAGCTCCTCCATTTGTACTGTCTCTATTATCTTTATTAGCCATTCCTCTTTTGTTGGATTATCTTTTGATTTTCAATATTTTGCCAATAACATTTTTGCGGCAGTTGTTACTATGAGGAATGTATCTTTTTCTTCTTTGTTTAAGCCAGAGTCCATTATCCCCAAAAGGAATTCTTCTGGCTTCCCTTCTATTTCTTTATTTAAGATTTTCTCTGTTTCTTTGTGTATTAATTTCTAAAATTTCGCTACTTTAGGGCATAACCACCATAGGTGGAAGAATGTTCCATTTTTCCCATTGCAGTTCCAGCAATTGGGTTTTGTATTGGGGTAGATTTTTGCCAGCCTCTGTGGTGCTAAATACCATCTATATACGATTTTCATCCAGTTTTCTTTGTATTGATGTTCTCCAAGATTTTAAAAAAACCAACCAGTTTTTTTAATGTTCAGTTTTTCCACATTCATGAGGTCCTGATCTCCTAACCCCTATGAAAATGGAGGGCCTATTGTATAGATAAGATTGGCGGCATTGATCATATGGCAGTTAAGAGCACTTCCAAATATACATATAGCTCACTCCAGAACAGGTTTAAGAAACATGCTCCAAAGCGGGTTTAAGTCCACACAACCCGGGGGGAAAACCGAGCTTTCCTGTGTCCCCATTGCAGGAGGGAAGGGGTAGGGTGAGAAGGTGCCCTCTTCACTTCTCCAGGGTCATGGGGCCCGAAGAATGAATTGGGCTGTACAGACTGACTCCTAGGATTGCAGAAGGAGTCCCAGGAGTCTATCCCCACAGGACCCATAGCCCATTAAAACCGGTGCTTTTCAGGAAGGCCTGGATCTAATGGGCTGTCTAATTAATTCATGATAAAACGGGGTTTCCCCGCTTTGTCTCAAATTAATTCACTTTTACCAGAGGAGTCATTTGGACGCCTCTGGTAAAATCACCAGAGCTGGTGGATTTTGGGCCCTGTCTGGATGGACCCTAAGAGAATGAAAGCTGAAGTCACAAAGGACATGAAGCCTTTCTTTATGAGTACTTTTAACAGGCATTACTGCCTTCCTTTCTAGCTAATATTTACTGGGGAGTAAGTTTTTGGTGAAAAAAATCCACAGGACTGGATTATTTCACCAAAGAATGATTGTTCATGATTTTGGATGATAAGTCTTCACATCATAATTTGAGGCAATGTTGTACCCAACTGTTCAAACTTCTTATTTTAATTTTCCATATATGTACATTTCAAATTAAGAAAACTTCCCATTAAAAATAGAATCCCATTAATAATGGAATCCATCTCTATTATTATTATTATTATATAGCTCTAGTGTATAAAAATATTTATAATAATTACATGTATCACACATGGCTATCTTAGAATAGGGAGGATTGCATCTAGATTTCAAGCCTGTGATTCCTCTTTATGTGGGGATGAGTTAGTATGACAAAATTGAATGTAGTACTAGAAAACATATACATTATGCATATTCACGAAGGCTGGTTCCACACATGACTTTAAACCGTGCTCAATCGAGAGTGGGTTATAGTCCACATACTTCCTGTCAAAACCAGTACTTTCCTGGAGTGTGTGTGCGTGCCTAGGTGCTCTAACAGACCTTCCAGCAACCGCTGGGAATGATTAGAACTTAGAGCTCAGTCACCTTATTTCCAGGGATAATTCAAGGGGCTGCTTGGACTTACACTGCCATATAATGCAGTTTCAGTATGCAGATTAACTGCATTGAACTGGATTATATGAGTCTACACTGCCATATAATCCAGTTCAATGCAGTTAATCTGCGTTCAGAAATTATATTATATGGCAGATCCTGCCTCAGGTTCATGTAATGTATTTGAAAGACTATATATTTATTTATTGTTCACTTTTATATACCGCTCCTCCCTGCAGGCTCGGGGCGGTTTACATAACAACAGTAAAAATATGTGGCTACTAGGGCTGGGTAGGTTTGTCGGAATCTAACAGAAATCAGAATGTGCTGGAAGAAAAGTTACTTTTTTAAACCGTTTTCGAAAAATTAAAGTTACCTGAAAGTGCCATCGCCATACCGAAGCTCCGTCTGCCATTATTGGAAAGGGTGTCGGATGTCATTTTCGCCCTTTTCCTGGAACCTTCCGTCATTGGCTAGTTGCGTTCAGGTGGTTTGCAAGCAGCCACCTGATTTCCTCCAGCCAATGAGCTATCGCGTTTTGTAAGCCAGGAGCCAAGATTTTCTCCCAATCGCCAAAGCTCTCCCTCGGCTTGGGAGGGATGGCCTTGGGCAACAGGAGGAAATCGCCTCCTAATATCAGCCCCTGGCTTCCAAAGCAAGCTTTGGAAGCTTTGGAAGCCAGGGGTCAAGATTTCCTCCTGATCGCCAAGGTTCCTCCAGATCTCGGCCCCTCCTCTTGCTCAGCGCCGATATCTTCCCTCCCCATCCCCCAGTCCTAACTGGGTTAAAGATAAGCGTGTCCGCCATTTAAAAAATCATTCTGAAATTTTGGAATTCAATTTTGAATTTTTAATGGAAATATTCAGAAGACTATCAGATACGAAGCGCCAGCACCACCTAGAGCCGAAGCGAGTTTTGAACCGGTTTTTTTTTTGGATCAAAAAAAAGTGGCTACCCATATTTTAAGATTTTCTGGGGTGGCTCTTCTCTCTGTCCCACAACCCAGACCTGATGTGAACATAGGAAATAATCTTTTTCATGGCTGCTCTTGGGCTCTGAAACTGTCTTCCTAGGAAGATTAGATTGCTGTCCTCCTTACTATCTTTCCATGAGTAGCTAAAAGCCTTTATGTTTTGGCAGGTTTTTTGGGGACTCAGTGCTGATGATGAAAGGGTCTTTCATATGTGATGTTGTTTATTTGTTTTTCGTTTTGGTCTGTATATGGGGTTTTTTTTTGCTTTTTAAAAATTTAGTTTGATCATATTTTACCTTCTCTACAACATAATTTTTAGCTGTGTCTCTTGTGTACCAGATTTGGTCAAGCAAACAAAATACCTTACATAAATTATGATGTGAAAAAAATGTAAGATTGGGTTGAAAATGATATGATTTAATATAGTCAGGTTTCCTTGGTGCGTGGTAAGACAAAATCACTTCCATTTACTGGGGCCTATTTAATTTTGGAATTGAGCCAGCAACAACTGTTTGCATAAGCAGGCAGTTATTCAACCATTAATCATTCAATGGTGCAAACTAAGAAGTGGAATAAGGAGAAAGAGGCCAGCACATGGTCAAAGACATAAAAACAGTTACCCAGAAAGTCAAACAATTACCAAAAATGTGAGTCCTTGGCCTCTGTCATTTGTTATTTAGCTGTAAAACACATAGAACATGCTAAAGTAAATTTGTCAAGATGAATTGTATGACACCACCAAATTATTCCCGTTATTATGAAAAGAAAACAATTATTTCCTCTCGAAGAAGTAGCAAGTGTAACAGCACAAACACCACTAGAGTCAACAAGAAGATCACTTATTTGACTGGGAAGGAAAGCACATTTGTACAACCTAGATCTTAGCCAATTAAAATATTTTCCCTTTTGAAATACCTTGATTTGGCAGTTAATTTTGCATTTTTTTCTGTTATCGAACAAATGTTTTTTCCCTGCTGAAGTTTCTCAAGACACTGTTTTCACTTGGCTGTTGAAAATAAAATTGAGACATACATACTACATACACTTCTATTTAAATATATCTTATGATGAATTTGGCTGTTATCAGAAAAGTCAATAGGTTTCCATAGCTGTGCTAATCCACTGGATGACTCTGGGCAAGTCACACTCTCTCAGCCACAGAGGAAAGCAAAGGCAACCCCCACCCCTGAATAAATCTTGCCAAGAAAACTATGTGACAGGTTCATCTTAGGGTTGTCATACATTGGAAATAACTGAAAAGCACACAGTAACTAGCTACAACAACAAATCATGCGAATGAAATTTCTGCCATAGTTCACCATTAATTTCTTCCTCTGCTGCTGGTTCTCCCATTTGACAGGAAAAGGCATCTTTCTCAAGCATTGGATATTGAAGTATTGTGAAAATAGCAAGGTATTTTCAAAACATTTCATTGTAAGTTACCAAGGTATTAGCATCTTTTAAGAAACATAAGTTCTTATGCTGCCTGAGGGAAGATCCTACAATTAACTGGAGTAAGGAAAATTTTTCAGGATGTAGATGCTAGAGGCAATATGTGACACCATATCGTTGTACAATAGAATAGTGAATGCTACCCATATTGTGCTGCATCTTCAAGCCAACCTGCTGATCAGGGACGTAATAGAATTTGCTCCCACAATAAGCATTAAAGAAGATTCAACTGCCACTTAAGGCAAAAATATTTTCTGTTCAGATGCAATTCTAAGAAAGAACACAACTTCTCTTGCCTCTGGCTTTTCTACCCCCCCCCCCTTTCCAGATGATTTGATTTCCATGTTTAAGTGACAAATAGGGTTTTGGGTTATTTTTATGGAAAACATCATTGACTGTTTTTGGGAAGCCTATTAATGTCACATTGGAAATGTTAATATATGTCTGAGTTCTTAAGCATTTGAAACCCAGGTTCCAATGAGAACATTTTGGCTTAGTTGTGATTTGTACCCAAGTGACAGATGTTCCGCTGATAACAGGGAAAACTGACGTAGACATTTCCATCATTGAAATTAAAATACAGTAAGTGTGCTTATACAAGGCCCAATGTCTTTGCTAGTTATTTGCTAAGCAGAGCAATTGCATAAAATAAACACAAAAAGGAGGAACCAAGATTCAAATGATCTGGACCCCAAGGGATTAGAATAGACAAAGCAAATGTCAAATGAAAGCATGGCTATATATGGTATCTTCCTTAGGAAAGGACTTAATGTGTGTAATTCTGTGCTTTATGGCAGGTCACTGTGTGCTTCAAGATATTATGACTTGATTAGGGAAAGCCTGTCTATTTGGAAATGTATTAGCAGGCAAAGAGTGGGAATACAACAAAATACTGATAATGAAATAGGTTTAGTTTTACAGAGTTTCTTGACCTCTGAATGTGCTACAGAACAATACAAAAGGGAGAAACATTGACACAAAAAGACATGTATATGAAACACTGAAATCAAGGCCAACTGCATAAGAATATTTGTCTTTTTAGTTGACTCATCAAAACTTGTCCAATTGACCTTAGTCAAAATGTAATGTGTCTGGAGGTGATTTTCCATCTGTTCAGTGTGACATAATAGGTCTACAAAACTCAATGTGCAATTGCATTGAAGCTTTCCTATCTTTGGAATTCATTTTCAGCATTGCAAGGATTTTGAGACTGGTCTCTTTACAGTGGCCACAATGAAAGAAAAAAGTTACTTATTTACATTGTGCCCTATTACACTGCACTGTTAAAGTGCTGTATTCCACTTTAACTGCCACAGCAACATTCTGTGGAAATCTGGGGTTTGTAGTTTACTGGAAACCAAGCTCCCTTGGGTGGTAATTCTGAATCTGTGGCTGTTTATTGCTGTCAGGTTGACTCATGCCAATCTAATGAATGTCACTCTGTCATCAACAGCTCCAGTCAGTATCACAGCTTCTTTGACTGATTTGAAATATGCTCTTCCTTTTTTCCTACTGCCTCCTGTCTCACCAAGCATTATTGCCTTTTTAAACAAGTCATGTCTTCTCATGTTATGACAAAGTATGGCAGTCTCAGTTTAGTCATCTTGGTTTCTTGAGTTCAGGCTTGATTTTCTCTAGGGACCTCTTTACATGTCCCATAGGAACCATGCAGTTGCGCTGGCAGTAGCTGGCAAAAGTGAATACATGTGTGGTGCCTTGCAGCACCACATGCTCCCTTCCTCCTTCTTCCATCATATGGTGGGGATGGGACAGGGCACGTTGGCACCCAGTCCTTGTCCCCATCAGATAGGAGAAAGGGTAGCAACACGCATTGCCTCACCATCCTTTACCCATTGGAGCTACCTGGAAAACACTTTTCTCCCAGTGGTGGAGAAGGAAGTGCTTGCTCCACTTTGGGAGAAATGTGGGTGGGGCCTGCTGTGCATTGTCTGATGGCGCTTGGCAGGACCCGCCCAATCCCCAGCTAAAATAATCAAAACAGGGCTATTTTGCCTGACAGGAAATGGTCCTAGGACTCATTTATTTGTTTTTTTAAAAAAACAGTCCATGGTATCCACAGAATCCTTCTCCAGGTCCACATTTAGATGAATTGATTTTCTTCCTATCAGATTTCATGATCATACATGGAGAGTGGAAATAAGATGGCATGATCAATCCTGACTTTAGTATGCCATGATATATTTTTACAATTAAAGATCCTCTCTAATTCCTTCATAGCTGCCCTTCCAAGTCCTACTATTCTTCTGATTTCTTGACTGTCTTGGTTCAGACATTCTGATTAATGTCTGAACCAAGACATAGGAAATCTTGAACTTTTTCAATGTTTTCATAATTTCCTCTAAAGTTATGTAAATCATCTGTGGTCATTACTTCTGTTTTCTAAATGTTCAATTTGAAACCTACCAAGAATCGCAGCTTGATTAAATCTGAATTGATGTTTTTATAAGTGCATGTGATTTATTTTATTGTATTTTATATTGTGTTCACTTTTATGTTTGTTTTTAGGCACTTTGTGCCATCTGTAAGCCACCCTGAGTCTCTCCAGGGAGATTGAATAAAGTTGTTGTTGTTATTATTATTACATTTGCATTTTCTTCCTTGACTTTCTTCAGTAACAATTCTAATGCCCCTTCTTAACCTTTCAGGATTCTATACAATGTTGTCATGGCAGTTAAAGTGAGATATAGTGCTAAAACAGTGTAGTGTGATAAGGCTTAGTGATATCAAGATAATCTGAAAGAGCTAGATTGAGCCACACATTAATCTACTTTTATGGTTGCATCCCAGAGCTCTGCCATATAGTAGCCTCTAGAGCTGTTTTCCAAAACTCAAACCTCTACTCCATCTAGTTTGGCTCAAGCAGAAAGAAAATCTCAAAACACAATGAAAAATACATCTGTTTTGCAGAAATATTTAAGGAAGGAGTACATAATACCAGAGAGTTGGGGCTACTTTTCAGGTTGGCCTTGTAGTTGTGGAACAGTTTCTGCCTGTATATTTTAGTGTTTTATTTTGGAAAGGGTTATTAATTAAAATACATAATAATTAGTTATGTATCCCACAGCAACATATATATGCAATATAGATTAAAATTAACTTAAATTAGTTATAATCAATTATTTATGAATTATTTGTTTAAAGTTCCTCCACTTTATTTGATAATCTATTTATGCATGCTTGGTTATCTAGTACACAATGCATATTTATATATAAATGAATCTTAAATGTACTTACATTTTAAAACTATTATATTAATTCTAATATTAACCTGAAATAGACTTAAGATGTTGACTAGCCATTTATTATTGCACATTTAATTCATTATCCCTCTGAATAATGGGCACTTAGTAGTTTCCTATTACATTTTGTTGGCAAATGGGAATATGAATTTTAAAACCAAAAAAAATATGGAGTTCAAATTCTGGAAGCTTCGGAAAAGGCTTTGGGGCACATGTAACCCCTGTCTGTAAAATCTGTTTTTAATTTTGGATGCCAATTTTGTTATGACTATCTGAGAAACCATAGTTGGACCTTGACTTCTGAGTTCTCTTTCACTCAAGAAGCAGTCAGTGATCCAGTCTAAACAAAGGAGAAGTCATACCATTACAAAGGTCAGTTGTAAGCAAAACTCTTGTTTTGTATTTTTCTGAAGCGAAAAAAAGGCAGCAGTTGCCCTTTGTTATCTTTCATTCTCAGCCCCTTGAAGAAGAAGGTCTTCTGTTAGGATATGCCATTAGATGCTTTTGACTTATGGCAATCCTAAGAATGAGACATTCCAAGACACCTTTCAATTACAGCTCTGCTCACATTTTGCAAACTCAAAACTATGGCTCAAAACTATGGCCGAACAGGGCATAGGGTTACAGCCTGTGTTGGACGGGGTTACACTCCCTCTGAAGACGCAGGTTCGCAGCTTGGGAGTGATCCTGGACTCATCGCTGAGCCTGGAACCCCAGGTCTCGGCGGTGGCCGGGAGAGCTTTTGCACAGTTAAGACTCGTGCGCCAGCTGCGCCCGTTCCTTGGGAAGGCTGATCTGGCTACGGTCGTCCACGCTCTGGTCACATCCCGAATAGATTACTGCAACGCACTCTACGTGGGGCTGCCTTTGAAGACAGTTCAGAAGCTACAACTAGTCCAACGGGCGGCAGCCAGATTACTAACCGGAGCTACATACAGCGAGCATACTACCCCCCTGTTGTGTCAGCTCCATTGGCTGCCTGTCCAATTCGAGCTCAATTCAAAGTGCTGGTTTTGACCTTTAAAGCTCTATACGGTTCTGGCCCAGCTTACTTGTCTGAACGCATCGGCCTCTATGTCCCACCTCGTAATTTAAGATCATCCGGGGGGGCCCTGCTCTTGCTCCCGCCAACCTCTCAAATGCGGTTGGCGGGGACGAGAGGGAGGGCCTTCTCGGTGGTGGCCCCGTCTGTGGAACGCACTCCTATTGATATTCGATCAGCTTCATCCCTCCTAACATTCAGAAAAAGAGTGAAATCCTGGCTTTGGGACCAAGCGTTTGCACCCTTGCACGACACGACACTTTAGACTGGTCAGTTGGCAAATGGGTGGTTAAGGTCTAAGACTTTGGATGGAACATTGTTTTAATGGTGATGAATGTATATGATGTTTTTAATATTAACTGTATTTTAATGTATTGAATTCTAGGTGTATTTTAATGTATTTTAATTTTAACTGTGTTTTATTATGTATTGTGTGGCATCGAATTGTTGCCATCTGTTAGGTCAAGACTGAGTCCCCCTCGGGGGTTGAGAAGTAGCGGGGTATAAACACTGGAAATAAATAAATAAATAAATTTTACTGAGCCCTTTTAGTCCCATTTCAGAGGAATCGGAAAAGAATCTTGCAACATTTTGAAATATTAGCAATTGGTGGCTTGTATGTCTATGATGTTTTAATCAAACTTTAAAAGAGCTATACAAGGTACTGAAACCATATGTTATGCAGGGTTCAGGACCTTGGATAGCTCCCAAAAAGTTCAGCACAAAACTCAGAACAGATTTGCCACCCTTTCGTATTTTGTTGTATGTCTTTTAATAGGTGGGTAATTGGTGGGCAATAAATGTATTGTTGTTGTTATTATTATTAGATATACAAAAAATTAGTGCACAGCAAACAAGATCACTATGCTGGCTTTTGTGTTAGATCATATGTCAGACACTTCCCAAGTGTCGAGGGCTGTGTGATGTATCAGTAAATAATGCGTGCAGATTATTATTATTTCTCCCTACCAACCCCAGTGGTCACCTCGACCCTCTCAAGGAAATCTTCTCACTGTACCAGACCCCAGGGAAATTCACCTGGAAACTACAAGGCACAGGGCATTTTCAGTCTCTGCCCCAGTTCTATGGAACTCGTTGCCACCTTATATAAGAGCCATCTGCAACCTGCTGTCCTTCACTGAAGTGCTTAAGACTTGCCTCTTTGGCAGAACATTTAAGTTGTAATCTAAATTTTAAATTGTTTTACATGTTTATGTAAGTCTACTTTGTTTTATGTAAGTTGCCCAGAGCACTTCGGATAGAGGGCGACTAATGAAATAATAAATTGATGATGATTGATGATGATTATTTGAAGGCCACTAGGTACCACAACTTTAAGAAGACAAATGGTGTTATTGGTAATCCTTATGTTAAAAACAATATATCACTAAAACTCAGAAAGTTACTAGTGTGCCAAAACTCTCTATGTTCTTACTACCGAAGAAGCAAGTGGGAAAATACAGCAGCAAATTCTTAAGCCTCTGAAAACATTGCAGTAATTTTTTAAACAGAAACATTACATTTCTCACAGGTGCCACATGATGGCAGTCTGGTCACATAAAAAAATAACCACCCTATGTTTTTGACACAGCAAGTTAAGATTTTTACACTCTTATAAACAAGGCTACACAACTTGAATGAAAGACAGTTCACCCCATTTTCAGTAACATCCAGTTTTCACTCCTGGCTTTGAGCTGGAAACACAGAGATTATAAACACCAGGCAAGCCACGATGCATGGCCTAAACAGAGGCCATTGACTAAAAACATTTTACAGACTGATAATCAACAGCAGTGTCAATGTTTCTCCTTTATTGTCATAAATGTATCATTAAGTTAGAACTCTTGTATATGGTAGAGGTGTATCAGCTCTGGTGAACAAATTTGAAATATTCTTGAAATATTCTGCATGTGCATGCATTCTCCAGCATGAACATGCATGCAAATGCAATTTTACCAAAGAGAGTCAGTATTGTATAGTGGTTTGATTGCTGGACTATGACTCTGAAGACCAAAATCTGATTTTTACACAACCATGGAAACCCACTGGTGTGATCTTGGGCAAGTTACACCCACTCTCTTAAGAGAATGGCAAAGACGACCCCCCCCCCCCTCCTCCAAGGTCTCACAACCTCTGAGGATGCTTGCCATAGATGCAAAACATCAGGAAGGAATGCTTCTAGAACATGGCCATATAGCTCGAAAAACCCACAACAACGCATCACCGTATATTGTGCCAAAGTCATATTGCTATTTTTGACTCACAGTCTCCAGCATTCTGCTTGGCAGCATGGCAGTTGTGTTAAGTCTTCGAGGTGTCTACCACCATTGACGATAAAATCTTAGACCACCCACAATTACTCTTTACAGCTATTGGGGGCCCATATATTGCTTTCAACAAAATAATCTATAATTTCTCACAGTAATGTTTGCCTCATTCATCATCAGAGTTCCATTTACTTTTTGGGACTACAGCTCCCTGAATTCTTCAGCCAGCATGGCCTTAAATCATTTTGATCATGGAAGATATTCAAATGGGCAATGATTCCCTGTCAGAAGTAGTGATATTTAGGAAGTCCCATTCCTTATATCACTCATTATTACTGTATAGGGTATCCTAAATACTGATGCTGCCATAAATATTCCATAAGTCTCCAATTTATAAGGCACCATAGAGATATTTCAGCACATTGCTGTGGAATTCTATAAAATATTTCATAAGCTACTGAAACCATGTACATCATAAAAGGTAATGTAGCGGTGCTCAAAACTAGAAGGGGTTTTTAAAAACTCTTCATTCATAGTGACACCCATTAACACACTCTTTGCTTGAGTGACTAATAGGCACCCCTGGGCTTGAGAGAGAAGTATGTTGAACCTTTCAAAACAAAATTGTTGGATTCTTGGTAATGGCCAGAAATACACATATTAAGCCCCATCTTTTGGGGGGAATTTTGCCTGTCAACACTTCTTTAATAACCACAAATCTTTCCAGAGAATTATATTCTGGATTGTAGAATCCATTGGGGTCTTTTTAGTAATAACCTTTTTTTTACTCCTTTCTAGTCTTTTTTCTTTCAATTCATCAACTTTTTTTCCTATTTAGCAAAGGGATGTCTGAGACATTTCACAGACCGGCCCACACATACCTCATCTGGCAGTGACATTGCAGTTGGAGACCTCACAGTATGTTGATTCAAGTCCATGGTCACTCTAGCATGACAGGAGAAAGGATCTTTTACAGTACATTTGAGTATCAAAACACCAATTATACACCAGCAATACATTTTGGACTATATGTTTCTATTTCAAAATAGGCAATTTAAAAGCTTAAATCGCATTGTTCACCCCTAATCACCCCAAATTAGAACAGACTAATTGAATGAATAGGAAGCTATGCAAGTTCTGTTAATTCAGTGGGTCTGTCCTAGATGGGATAAATAGTTAGATTTAAGTTCAAGTATATATTTGACACTCAGCTTCATGACTTGCCAATGCCTACTTGGAATTCAGTTAGCTTTCCAGCAGAACTTATCTTAGAGCAAATGGAAACCTCTGTAGGACTGCACAAGAATTATTCCTGTTTGTTTTCTTGAAAAACAAACCAATATGTATGCATGTGATTATATAGCCATTCAAATTGCTGCTAGACATAAACAAATGTATTACACAATATATTATACAATTCTACTAGGAATGCTTACATCATTTCAGTCAGAGGCCTCATTTAGGAAATGATTAAAGCTGCAATCTTATGCAATCCGGTGCCTATGCAACACATTTCCTCCCATAGACTCTGAATAGACATGCCTAGGCTTGCACTGTAAATATCAGAGCAAAAATGAATCATTTGCCTGACTTCTAGTTAGTACATCTATATCTCAGTCTATTCCATGGTGGGCAACTGTCATCCCTCATATATAAAGGAGAGCTGGACAGATGGTCCTCCAGATTTTCCTTTTGTTGATCATAATGCATGGTGGAGTTACTATTCAACAACATGAGGCCTATATCTACTTTACCCTACTCTAGGGCGTCCTTGCATGACACTGCTATTCCAATTGTGCAATTATAGGTATTGAACACATAGCAGAATGAGCACCTTCGATATTGCACCACTCCTCATTCAAAGGATTGTACCAAATCGTAATTCATTGTCCCATGACCATACATTTACATACCCCTAGAATTTTGATTTCCCCCTACTTCTGCTGTTCCATATTTTTTCAGCAATGTTATAGTCTCAGCAATGAAAAAGAGAAGCAAATATATTTGGAAAATATTAAATAAACTGAAAACACACAGCTTGGGAATAGCCTAGTATATATCAGTACATATCTTTTAGAGACTAGAGTTCGTTCCATACCTTCATAGCCAGCCTTGTATTTACCAGTATTTACAGTTAGAGCCTTTTACTTTACCACCAATTTAGCTTGCATTCTTTTCCATATAGTTATCAGTTCTGTACATCACCATTTTAGTTCTGTATCATTTCAATAGCCAAGTATTTTACCAAGTGACTAACCGCGATTGTAGCCAAGCATTTTACCTCATATTTTACAAATATAGTCAAGTGTTTATTGCCAGTGTAATTAAGTTCAATCAACAAACTTCATTTTTGTAATACTTTATTTTGATTCACCTTTCAAGAGGTCTGACTGAAGTTCACTTTGCCTTTGTTTCTAGTAAACTTATTTGGTTAACTTTAATCCTGTCTCAAGAGTCTTTATTTTAAAGAACTGAAGTATATCAGAGGGTATATCGATAGTCATTGGGGATAGCCAGACATCTAGACATATAGTTACCCCGGCATGCTATCACACTCCCACTTTTTAAAGGACAAACAGCACCAGTCCTCAAGTGCAGTGGTTTCCAACCCCCCCTTTTTTCTTTTTTCTTTTTTACCAGGGACCACTCTCCAACATTAGTACCAAAAGAGTTATGAATCAATTTTTGGTCAACTTTAGATTTGATTTGGTTATTTGGGGTGCTGATTCAGACAATTGATTTGGATAGATCACATCAGCTCTAGTTTCTGATACAGAACATATGCCATCAGTAATCACCATTAGAAAACCATATTTAGTAATCTAGAGCTGATGTGGTCTATCCAATGCAAATTTCTGAATCAGCACCTCAAATAACCCCAGGAACAGGCCTAACACGAAGACACCAGGACACCCCTGTTTCCAGGTGCCATATGGAACGGTTCTGCTCAGCGGGAGGGAGGAGGAGATGCAGCAGTCAAGAGGCTTGGTGTCTAACCTTTTGTGGGTAGTCAGCCTCTTCCCTCCTGACATCTCCGCTGCCTTGGCACTGTAAGAGGGTTTTGTGAGACCAGTTGCTCTCATTGCAATGGTATAGTAATGGTGAGGCCAAAGACCATATTTTAGGTCTTGTGGACCTCTGGTGGTCCATAGACCACAGGTTATGAACTACTGTTCTAGTGAATGGAATATACTGATTTTGGACTAAAGTTTCTTTCACACCATCCAGTTAAAGCACTATAATTCCCCTTTAACTGCCATGGTGCTATCCTATGCGATCCTGAGATTTGCAAGTTAGGGAGTTCCTATAGTGCAGGGATGTCTGACATTTTTGCTTGCCTGGGCCACACTAGAAAAAGAAGGGGAAGAAGAAGAATTGTCTTGGGCCACACATAAAATACACTAACATTAATTTATATTTATTTATTTATTTATTATTTGGTTTTATATTCCGCCCCTCCCTGCAGGCTCGGGGCGGGTTACAACATATAAAACGGGCAGCATGCAGCAACCATGCAGCCCTACAATAAAACATTAAAACATTTAAAATTACATGTCACAACGCAGTAAAGAGGAAGATACAGAAGTTGCCTTAGGTCCGGGACCCCAATAGGCAGGGCAGTTATGTCAGCATCAGCAGGCCGAGGGGCCTAATCAAAGACTGATCTAAATAGGGCAGTTTTACAGGCCCTCCGAAAGGAAATCAGTTCTGAGATGGCTCGGGTTTCCTCTGGGAGGGAGTTCCAGAGCACCGGGGCTACCACAGAAAAAGCTCTTTGCCTAGTTGTAGACAGATGGCAGGAGCGGATTGATAGTATCAGAAGCAGATTTTGTTCTTCTGAACGGAGTGGTCTCGGGGGAATATATGGGGCAAGGCGGTCCTTCAGATACGCAGGCCCTAGGCCGTGCAAGGCCTTAAAGGTTAACATCAACACCTTGAAGGCGATTTGGTACTCGATGGGGAGCCAGTGCAGTTGCCGGAGGATGGGGGTGATGTGCTCCCTCACTGGCGTTCCTGCCAGCAAGCGAGCAGCGGCATTCTGCACTAGCTTGAGTTTCCGGATCGTCGCCAAGGGAAGGCCAACGTAGAGGGCGTTACAGTAGTCCAGCCTCGAGATGACCGTCACTTGGATCACCGTGGCCAGGTCGTCCCTGGACAGGTAGGGGGCCAGTCACCTAGCCTGTCGTAGGTGAAAGAACGCCACCCTGGTGACCGAGGAGACCTGAGCCTCCATGGTCAGCAGGGGGTCGAGCTGAACACCTAGGCTCTTAACAAGGGATGACGGGCTTAGTCGCTCGCCATCCAGGGTAGGCAACCGGCACTCGTCCAGCCCAGGTCGACCAGGCCACAAGATCTCCGTCTTCGACGGATTCACCTTCAGCCGGCTGGCGCACAGTCAGCCAGTCACAGCTTCCAGGCATTGATGGAAACAATCGGGTACGGTGTCCGGCCTGCCGTCCATTCTCAGCAGAAGCTGGGTGTCATCCGCGTACTGATTACACTCCAGACCAAGGTCGCGAACCAGCTGGGCCAGGGGGCGCATGTAAACGTTGAATAATAAGGGAGAGAGGATGGCCCCCTGGGGGACCCCACAATTAAGTGGGAGCCTCCCGGAGACCTCCCCGCCCCCCTAATGATAGCTGATGAGCAAAAAAGTCTGTATATAATTTTTGTGATCTCTGTCACTGCAGATAAACAAAACAAGTCGTCACATAGTAATCCTAATTATGTGCTGCTCCATTCAGAGGGTCTTTTAAAATCATCAAGCAGGTCTTCTAGCCAAACTGTTGGCAATTATAATGCAAATTATGAATAGTGCTCCAGTATTTGTGGCTGTAGCATACTTTGATTACTCCATTCCATTACATTGTCATCTACCAAGTCTGAGCTCGAGAACTGTGCAATCGGGTTACAACCCCCCCCCACAAAAACCTCATATTACTTTACATTTTTATTGGGCTATATTCATAGCTCTCCTGGGCTGCACGTGGCCAATGGGCAGTGGGTTGGAAACTACTGTAGTGCCTCATCAAACTACACAGCCTAGGATTCCATAGGAAGGATTTGTGGCAGTTAAAAGTGGAATTATAGTGCTCTATATGCCTGTCTTGAATCTCTACGAGGATAAAAGTTACCTCCATGTCCAATACTCTAGCTTGAAAAACTGGGTGCTACATTCAAAATAAGTTGATTGTTGACTGTTTTTTATTGTTAACCTCATCAATTCTGGATTTTATTTATTTATTATTCCATTTTATATACCGCTCCATTCCCATAGGCTTGGGGCGGTTCACACAATGAACATATGCAGTAGAAACATAATAAAACACAATAAAACAGTCCCCCACTGTACTAATAACCAGCCATACAAATATGGAGTAGATTACACTGGGTCATTGAGATTGAAAGCCTGCCGAAATAGAGTTGTCTTGCAGGCTCTTTGGAAGGCAGATATCTCTCTCATCTGGTAAGGTGTTCCAGAGAGTCGGAGCTACCACTGGTCATTGTTTTATTAAAAGCTCAAACCCCATTGTATTAAAGCATGACCATCTTTTACATACTGAAGATGGCAGTAGAAGGTAAAAAAAAAAAGAGAGTATGTATTTGAAAGTTAGATGGGAAATCCATTCGCTGCACTGCAATTCTATCCATTTCACCTCCAAACTGTGTTAGATTTCCTGGAACCTTAAATTTTTATGGTCTCTTATGATGACATTAAAATATTATCAAGGCTTTTGTTTTTGTATGTTCACACTAGTGCCTCTGTTGCCATGTTACCTTCCCGTGGGAGAAAGCAGTGCATAAAATCTCTTGGAGAACAATAATGAAGGAGAGGAGCTTTCTTTGCTGAGCTCACTTTTGCTTCCTGGAAGCTTTTGTTCTTGTTACATCAAAGCACCTACTGCTTTTGAACACCCAGATCTTTTAGCTTTTCTTCGTAACAATCTCTCTCAGTTCGCAAGCATATAAATGAAATCTCTAGTTATCCTTTGGAGATAACTACTCTTTCTATTTCCCCTCTTTTGGCCAGCCTCAAGATTAATTTTAAGTGGGCCTAGGCTCAAAGACATTGCATGGCTGTATTTATAATTCTGTCTTAGGCTATAGAGCCTAACAGATAACATCACTCCAGGAAATACTTGATTATGGGACTGTCTCCACTTAGTAACACTCAAGTCATTTTGGATTTATGGAAACCTTAAGCCAACCCTTGGCAATATTTGTTCAGAAGGGAGTTGCCTTTGCCTTTCTCTAAGGCAAAGAGAATGTGACTTGTTTACATTCACCCAATGGGTTTCCATGTTTGAGTGTTGAGTGTGGATTCAAACTCTTGACTCAAGACTTGGAATCCAACATTCAAACCACTACAGTTCACTCGCTCTCTCAAATGACACAATAGAGAGTAGATAAATTTCAGATCCAAATGGTCCTGGGATACAATATCCATAATTGTTAGCCAGCACAACTGGTGATAAAGAATGATTAAGAATGCTGGGAACTGCAGTACAACAATAATTAGAGCAGATATGGGCAAACTTTGGCCCTTTACATGTTTTGGACTTCAACTCCACTCAAGTGGCTAAGGAGGGGGAAAAAGGACCTGAGGCCAGGGATTGTGGGAGTTGAAGTCCAAAACACCTGGAGGGCCAAAGTTTGCTCATATCTCTTTCCCCCCCCCCGATTTAAGCATGTCCTTCTTAATATCTAGTTGCTCTATTGAATATCCCTCTGAAGTCTATAACAAATTGTTTTATCTGTTCTTCCCACACTCTTTTTTTTACTTCAGATTCTGGAAAGTCACCCTTCCCAATACTTCCATTATCTTGTTCCTCTACAGCAGTGGCTCTCAACCTGTGGGTCCCCAGATGTTTTGGCCTTCCACTCCCAGAAATCCTAACAGCTGATAAACTGGCTCAGATTTCTGGGAGTTGTAGGCCAAAAACCTGGGGATCCACTGGTTGAGAACCACTGCGCTACAGCGCACTTGCTCCCAACACCTCATCCTATTATCTGAATATGACTAAGAACAAACACTAAGAAAAAGCAGCATTGCTACAATAGCAAAAGACACTTATCTCCAAAGACAGATGAAGGAACAGCCTAAGAAAGAATGTAGACGTCTCAAACACCTTGTATCTTGAATAGACATAAGTCCTTTACTTAAATGGAACCTCGGTTTTCTGGATATAAGAAACCTTTGGTTACTAGCTACTGCGTAAAAGCATGAGAGATTATTATATCATGGCCTGCTGCATTTCCCAGAAGCAATCTGGCTTTCACATAAAAACAATCCTGGACTAGATTAAATTTTACTTTGATCCAACAACTGCACATTTTTTTTCTTTTTAAAAAGTGCATACAGGTTTGCTACACTAGACTCATGTTTTAATCATTCTCCCTGAAACAAACATCCCCTTCCCCCATGCCCATTTCCTTCCAGGTTTCTAATGTTTTTGCCATATAGAATAGATGTGTACAGATTTGGCAGAATACACAAGGAAAAAGAATGAGTCATGTTATCATCCAATTCCTAATGGAAAGAATACCTACAGGAGGAAAAGGGCAACACACCCAACAGAAACCTCGGAAGCCAGGCTTTGTGTGTGTGTGTGTGTGTGTGTGTGTGTGTTTGAAACAGCTGCTACACAGATTAGCATTTTGGGTTCAACCATTAATGTGTGGGCTAGATGTGTGGGGAATCTTCTGATGTGTTGACAGTTTTAGGGCAACTGTTGTGTTGTCAACATTTTCTAGTTTCCATCCAGAATAAGATCCTTGGTCTTTATCTTTCTTTCTCTTATGCCCCCCACACTTTATTGTTGCATCTTATTGTGTTATGCCTCTCCTCTCATTTTCTGAGTAGCATGTTGAAAATCCTTTCAAGAAACAGACCTAATGCTCTTCAGATGTGGAGGAAACAGCAGAGTGACTGAACAGAGCACTTTGCTGTCCTCCCTCATCTGCCAATGAACTTGAAGTTACACCTTCATTGTTATTATTAATGCCATGTATGTTTCACAGCACCATAACAACAACAGCAACACTTTATTTATATTCCACCCTTCTTACCCTGAAGGGGACTCAGGGCGGATCACAGTACAAATACATGGCAAACATTCAATGTCGTTTTTTGGATGGGACAAAGACAGACAGAACAGAATTATGTTGTGTTGACATCCAGTTGACAATCCAGCTTGTCAACATCTTTTTTGGAAGTTGCCAACCACAGGCAACTCCATCCTGTATGACGAAGAGACATCAACTTCCTCCTTCCTTTTGGTCACTGGTATCTTTGACCTTTTTTCTTTATGGTGTCGTAAAATACCTTCCTCACATTAGTGGTATCTAATTTCTCTAATCACAGCTGTAAGCTGTTTTTGAACTGCTTAGGTAAACAGTGAGCAGGGTTGACAGTCGGGTGCTCACACTGACCCAGGGCTTCGAACTTGCAACCCTTTGATTGGTAGATCTTATCATTGCTGGTGATTTTACCAGCTGTGCTAAAAGCCCCGGACCTCAAGGTCAGTGAACTCAAGGTCACAGATTCAAACAATACCCAGTACATTAAAGCATAGAATAGGCCAAAACCATTTTTTCCAACATTGTACCTATTTTTAATGTATTTTGGGGTTCCAAAGAAATAATAACATTTTTAAAAGCAGAGTAAAATGTCATACGACAAACAATTATTTCACAAATTTGTTATTTTTTATTGTTCTGTTGTTACACCTTTTGTATGAATTTTTGGGTTTCATATCAGTAAATTAAAGTGTTTTAAATGTTTATTAGAAGACTTTAATCTTTCTCTTACTATTGATGCTTTACTACCCAAAGAAATCTTACTCAGTCACACATTCCAAAATAAAATGTCAATACAAGTTGTTAAAAACCCTGTATGAGATGGAGTAAATCTGAGGTCATTTTTGGATTTAGAATGCCAAATTCCTATAATATTGGCATACATTTCTTTAAAAAAATTGTGGACCTCAGTTTTGAAAATTGTAATCAAGATGTCACAGTTTATAGTTCATGGGATGTGTGAACGATGCATAGGCATAACTACATAACTAAAAGAAAAACAACTTTTTTAGAGTTTGAGGGGAATGTTTCTTATTGGTCCTAAGGATTGTTTCACTTACAATCTCATGTTGGGGGCAAACTACCCCTCCAAATAAGCATTCTGCCTATCCCATGAAATCTTCCTTCTTCTATCCTAGCATCGCAGAATGTGAGATACTGAAAAATGTTCATATTTATAACTCTTATATTTTCTGTATTCTCATGCCCTTTGTCATTTCACTTTCCCCTTTTCTTTGGATGTCTAAATTGTATTTCTAAGCATGCAGCCAAAGTTTTAAGTCAGTGCAATGCAAGAAAATGTGTTGAAGGAAAATTTCATTTGGAGACAAAATTTGGAAGGATGGTGCCGCCTGCATTCCCTCCCCTCCCCCATTGCAAGATCCCTGGGTGTTTAAAGTTTCATTAACTAATTCCAGTATATGAAGATGGTATTAAAGGCACAAGAATTGGGAAAGGCAGTTTTCCTGGGCCATTTCTCAAACCTGCCTTCAATTATTGTTCAGTATTAGAAGTATAACTTGGAATGGTTACCTTTTTTTTTTTTAAGGCTGATGCAAGCTGAGGAATTCTGGCAGTTGCAGCCTAAAAGAATTTCCAAGTTCTGAATTGGAGTTATATAATTAAAATTATGCCCTTTAAAAAATAATATATGAAAAATTACTCTCTGTAGGGGGCAAATTCAGAATTTGAACTGATAATATTCCACATTGTGATAGTCTGGGACCTGAGAGGAAGTCATAGGGAGGAGGGCGCAAGCTTGTTTTTCGCTGCCCTGGAGACTAGGATGCGGAACAATGGCTTCAAACTACAATAAAGGAGATTCCATATGAACATTAAGAAGAACTTCCTAACTCTGAGAGCTGTTCTGCAGTTGAAGTCCCTGACCCAAAGTGTATTGGAGGCTCCTTCTTTGGAGGCTTTTAAACAGAGGTTGGTGCTTTGAATGTGTTTTTCCTGCTTCTTGGCAGGGGGTTGGACTGGATGGTCCATGAGGTCTCTTCCAACTCTATGATTCTAGGATTCATCACACAGAAAGTAGGCAGCTGCCCTTTGCCTGCCCACTCCCGAAATAACGAGACCACACAAGTAAAGTTGGGTTCAAATTTTGGGCAACTTTTATTTTTAATTGTTACCTATTTAATTTTGCCTTAACCTAAACTAGTAGGTATCAGGAACTTGGTGACAAAGCCGAGGAGGTATCCCAGCCGGCTATACCCCTCGGCTAACTGTGGCAAAAAACCTATGAGACAGAGCGTCGGCCAATGAGTTATCTAACCCAGCGATGTGAAATGCACGGAACAAGATGTTATGATTTAAACAGTGAAGTGTGAAATGGCGCAAAGCGGCCATAACCCTTTGCAATTTGGAAGTGTGTTAATTACTTGCACTGTGGCCATATTATCGCACCAAAAGTGCACAGTTGAATTTGCAAAACTATCCACCCATAGTGTAACAGCCACTATGATGGGGAAAAACTCTAGGAAAGTCAAATCAGATGTTATGCCAGACGCATGCCACTGCTGGGGCCAAACCTAAGCATACCAGTGCCCATTAAAACACACTCCAAAACCTATTGAGCCCGATGCATCGGATGCAACTTTAGGGCATCACGCAGCATTAGCTCTTCACGCCAGAATGACACGCCATTAAATTTGGATAGAAATTTAAGCCAAATTTCCAGATCTGCTTTGATAGAACGGGTCACTCGAATGTGGTGATGGGGCAAGGTTATCCCGGAAATGGCTTCACACAATTTGCGTAAAAAGGCCCTTCCCGGCGCTACAACCTTGCATGCGAAATTTAAATGTCCAATTAAAGTTTGAAACTCCCTCAGGGTTGCTTTATTACGAACCATAAATTGCTGCACCCTCTGACTCAGGTCTGCCACCTTACTAGGAGGCAACCGGGAAAATTGCTGCACGGTGTCAAGCTCTACCCATAAAAAAGTTATCACTTGCTGTGGGCCTTCGGTTTTCTCCTCGGCTAATGGGATGCCCATTTCCGCGGTGAGTTGTTGAAAGGACTGTAACAGCGAAAGGCCGTCACCCATCCCGCACTTTCCGACGAAAAGGAAGTCATCGAGATAGTGCACAACTCCCGTTTGGCCAGATTTCCTCCTAATAGCCCATTCAATAAAAGTGCTGAATGTCTCGAAGGCTGCACACGATACGGAGCAGCCCATGGGCAAGGCCCGGTCCATATAATATGAACCCTGAAAGTGAAAACCCAATCGTTCGAAATCTAGGGGGTGCACTGGGAGCAGCCTAAAGGCGGATTTAATATCACATTTAGCCAATTCAGCACCCATCCCAAATCTCTTAACAATGGTCACTGCCCTATCAAATGATGTATACTGAACAGAACAGAGTTCCTCGGGTATCGCGTCATTCACCGATCTGCCTCTGGGATAAGACAGATGATGAATGAGGCGGAACTCCCCTTCGGCTGTCTTGGGTACTATGCCCAATGGAGAAACCCTAAACTGAGGCGTGGGCGGTGATGGGAAAGGGCCCAAAACCCGCCCCTCATGAACTTCCTTGTCAATTTTTTGCTGCACAATTGCCTCCATTCCAATAATTGATTTAAGGTTTGGCGCCATCTGTGGCATGCGTGGTCCCTGTGCTGGGATGTGGAAACCGTCACTAAAACCTTCTAATAGATACTTTGCAGCCGCCCTATCAGGGTACATCTGCAGCCAATATGCCAACCGGTCCAACTTAACTGGATTGAGGCCCTTTGGGAAAGGGAGGCTGGGTTGCGTTTTTTCCAAGTGGCTGGTTTCCCCGGTTATTGCCGCGATTGGGCCTTTGTCTATTACAATGTTTGGCCGAATATAGTCCCAAACATATGGTGCAAGCGTGCAGGTATTTGCAATTAGGTTTGTTACATGCCCCTTGGGATGCAAATTCCCAGCACATTGGCCGACACTGGGACTGGGATTGCGGGGCCGCTTGGCGAAAGGGCTGTCCCTTCTTGAAATTTTGGACTGTGTGCCTGCTGTCCGCTTTCTGGCTAAATGCCGACTTGGTCGATTGCATTACCTCAGACCAAAGTTGATTATCGATCAGGTCCCAACGCTTGTTGGGCCGACTTGCCGCCTTAGAGCAGAAGCGTTTATCGTACTCCAGCCATATATTTCCGGGGAACTCGATATGAGCGTTGTAAATAATGTTCTGGTATATTACTAAGGACATGGCTCTGTACGGGGCTGCATCGACTATCAATGCCATGTAAATCATGTAGAAGGCCAGCCAATTATCCCAATTTTGCTCGACCCTTCGTTTTTTGATCTTCTCTTTGGCTTTCTCATCTAACTCTTCCTTTTCCTTTTTGTCAAGGTCCCTGTAATAAAGTGAGAATATGTCTACATATTCATTCCTACGGATCTTTTCTATAACTTTTTGTGTTAAATGTGAAGCCAGTTCAGCTACAGACAATACTGGGGTCGCCTCCTCGGGCCATTTATTCGTACCCCAAAATAGATTGGCCGGCCCTGTCCTAGCTGCCTCTAGCGTCGGAACGGAAGCCATCCGGGTTGATGAACTGGTACTGGCCTCACACCCTGATATGCCCGCCTCCAACTGAGTGTCCTGCAAGGGTGTAGAGTGTTGTATGTGGCTCTGGTCCCAAGGCCATGTGAGTGTGGTGTTCGTACCAGTAGAAGTGGTAGCTGTTTCAGGCAGATACATCTGCGAGGCTTCCACAGGCGATGTCACCGAAACCGGAGCGCAAACTGGAGCCGGCTGCACCATCATGGTTGGCTGGATAACAGGTTGCACACTGGCCAGCAGCACATCCTGCTGTTCAGGGACTGAAGCAGACTGCACGGGACGAACGTCTCCCTGGGCCACTGAACCGACACCAGCTTCTAAGCGGGACATGCGAGACAACAAAGACTTTATTAACAACTTCTTGCTGGCATGCCGCGCTGGACGCTGGCTCACCTCCCCAGCCCCCAAACCCATCAGCCTCTCAAATTTGTTCATTCGCGCGATCAGCACGTCCAGATCCACTGAGGTTGTCTCGTCGTCATCTGAAGACATCACATCCGGGGGCAGGGGTCGCTTAGCAGCCGTCTTCTCGGCAGGGCCCTTCCCTTTGAGGCCGGCTACGTTCTTTTTGGGTGCCATCCTATGGAAAACAATGCCACACAAACGGGTAAATAGCTGATAGATGCAGCCCGTAACCAGGATAAATTTCGACTGGTAAGGGGCCCATGCGACACCTTATATTGAACTGTAGGTCAACAGCAGGCTGCACCTAAAAGTCGGGCACCCGCCTAGACCCAGGCAAGCCTCAAACTCATGACCCACTAAACAGGAGAATCCAACGCAGCTGACCTAGTCGGCTGCGCTACCTCCCCGGTGCAGCCTTCCGTGCATGTGTATATATACATAGAAGTATCCACTATCATATCATTTATTAATGTGTAACATATATGCATATCATCAATTTATTATTTTATTTTTATTATTATTATTTTATTATTTTATATATATTATTATCCTAATTTTTATTTATTTATTTATTTGTATCTTAATTCATTAATTATTCAGGCTAACCGCCTTCTCATGTGCCTGTTGAGGTATGCTCACAGCAACAAGGGCTGATAAGTTAACTCCTTGCGGCATAAAAGGCTTACATTCACTAGCCATAGTGCTATAATTGCTAAGCAAAGGTCAACAGCAAGCCATACCCAAAGTCAGGAGCTCTACAAGTTCAAACCAAAGACTGTCCCAATGATTGATACCCCACAGGCCACTATACCATGATTAACCTCTTTGAGGCTGAGAGAGAGCGCCACCTCATTGGTAGGCAGAGCTCTCCCAGAATCCTAATCACCCCCTTAAATACCCTGGTGGCCACCCAGAGCTAAAACAAAATGGCCACTGGCCATGCGGCAGGCCTTGGGGGCCACCATTTTGTAGCAGCCCCAGCTGCCAAGTAGCCTAAAATGGTGGCCTGGGGAACCCCCCCTAGCTGATAACAAACCCGGGGGGATGGCTAGCAACCTACAGCATCCCCGCCACCCCACATCGTTAAAAAGAAAAGAGGGAGGGGGGAGGGAGTCTTCCCCCCCGACTATCCCCCTCCCACTGCCAGAGGCGCCACGGGGTGTAGCGCCCCCCCCGCGGCTGCCCGAAAAGCGCGCGCACGGGGGATGAGGCGCTGCCGCCATGACGCCCATGGCCCGCTAGCCCCATGGAGACAGGGCCCAACTGGGAGCCACACCCAGGCTGCGGCCTAACGGTGCCCAGCCAGCAGGAGGGGGGAAGCGAGGATAGCAACTGCGTCCCCTCCCCCCCACAGCGCCGCCACGAAACAAGAGAGAAAAGGAGAGGCCCGACTCGGCCGCCGCGTCTCCCGCGGTTCGGCGAGCAGGCCTCCCAACGCCGACGCCACCCCGGCAAAGGGAGGAGAGGGGGGAACCCCTCCAAAAAAACGGGTGGCGCAGGAGGAAACCGGGCCCCCCGAGGGCAAAACTGCGGGGAAGAAGTGCGGATGCCGCCGTAGCCCGCCCGCCGCTCTTCCCCCTCGGGAACGAAGGCTCCCGCAAGTAAGGGAGCCCCGCGGACCGGGGCAGGGGGCAAGGAGGGGGATGAAGCCCCCTCCACCCCCCAAGGCCCCCGATACCGACCTTTCTCTTCTTCCAATCTTCCTCCTCCTCTTCTTTCCGTTGCTCTTCACTCTTCGCAGCAGTTCGAGGGAGACGTCCTTCTCCCTCCGAACCTCAGTTCACAATGAAGCTACAGGGGGCGGGCCAGCCAAGCACTGGCCACGTCCCCTTGTCTAGATGGTTCCAGGAAGGAACCATCGCCTCTCCTTCAGGGGGGGAGGCAAACTTCTCTCCTCCCTCACTTCATGGGGAGGAAAGCCTTTTCCTGTTCCACCTTGTCACTTCTGTGTGGGAAAGTCTTTCCTAGAGTTTAAACTTGGGATTTTTTGCATACTATCTGTGCCATTGAGCCAGGTCCACACTACATCTGGGACAAAATGCATTATTTGGACTACCTCTCTAAGAGCTGTTCTACACAGACAAGTGAAGCTTGGTCAATCTAGCATCCTTTATAGAATTTTTATCATATGCCATACTGTTGACTGTTGTTATTCATAATAATATCCTTCTGCCATATAATGCAGCTTCAAACTGCATATATGGAATTGTAGATGGGGCCTTAGTCTTTTGAAACTTGTTCTTCCTTTTGATTAGCATTAAAAATTAACCACCCCCCTCCTAATTTTCTTTGAATTAGAACTACCTACTAATTGCAGAACTGCAGTCCTTTAAATTCAGCCAACTGTGCAAGTGTTGCAGGCAGACTTTTATTGTTATTATATTTGTTTACATTCTGTCTTTCCCCCTATTTTGGCACTCAACGTAGCTTACAACAGTTAAAAACAAGCATAGATAAAAATTCACAGTATCCAAAAGTTAAGAAATAATTAAACTCTCAACTGTTTAGAAACAATTACAAAACATAAAAACAACAAATTATACAAGGCTCGTTTTTCCCTGCAATTTATCAAATATGTTTTGAATTCTTGGATTTTCCCCAGTAGTTCTGATCTGCCTTCAGGCTGACTCGATCTTATCACAGGCTTTTTAAAGGAGGATTTACTCAAACAACATTTGCTATTGCTTTTCTCTCATGCTAAACATTTTCTCTCTTCCTAAACATTAGGAAGAACTCCCTGATGGTAAGAGTTGTTCAGCAGTGGAATAGGCTGCCTTGGAGTCTGTTGGAGTCCCCTTCTCTAGAGATCTTAAGTAGAAGCTGGATGGCCATCTGTTGAGAGTGTTTTGGTTGTGTGTTCCTACATGGCAGGGATTGGACTGGATGGCCCTTGTGGTCTCTTTCAATTCAGGGGTTCCTTCCACACAGCCATATAATCCAGAATATCAAGGCCGAAAATCCCACATTATCTGTTTTGAACTGGGTTATCTGAGTCCACACTTAGATAATGTGGGATTTTCTGCCTTGATACGGGGCTGTGTGGAAGGGCCCTCAATGAGTTTATGATCCTATGACTTGACCAAAGTCACCCAATTGGTTTCACAGCTGAGAAGGGATTTGAACTTTGGTCTCTCAGAGTCCTAGTTCAACACTGAAACCACTACATCATGTTTTGGGTTTTCATTATGATGGGAGAAATTCCCATTTTGTATTTTGACCAGCATACAAATGTGCTTTCTTCATCATTCCTGCTTCATTCCCCCCACCCCATACACACCCCTGTCATAGTTAACTCAGGCATCTTTATATATTCTGGCATGCTCAAAGACATACAAAAAGCAAACAGAACCTTTCCTTCAAACTACTTTTGGAAAGTGTGGGTGGCAAGACACATAGGTGGTCTTTATACAGCTGTGAGTTTACACTGAAAGTATATGCTCTCAATCAGGGGGAAAACACCCATGCATTTATACATATAAAATATACACTGCAGATATAAAACAGGGAGGATTGATGAAGGGAAATACAGAGGAGAAATACCAGGAGCGCATTCGTAGATTTAAAAGTTCCAATTGGGATCATTTAAAGGTTGCAGATGACATCAGTTCTGTTACAATCTGCTCTGTAAAATGGATGTGATTTGCAGGTGAAATTGGAACCAACATCAGAAGTAGATTCCATGTATTTCTTTGAAAATGTATTTTATTTCCCTTTTCCCTTTACAGGTGCTAAGTGAGTAATTTCTCATTTTCACTGTCCCTTGCAATTACTAACTACCTCAACAGTGGGCCTGCACAGAGTGTGACCTTTAAAACTAAATCTGGACCACCAGTACAGAGACTCTCCTTCAAAGGTCAAATATCCCTGAATACTGACCTACACACTGAAGTGAAGATTATCATCCTATGGAGGTGGATAAGGGTGTTGCTTTCCAATAAGAATTATGCCTATATCCCCTCAAAATCTTCCTTCACTCCCCAATTTTCTAGCATTGCAATAACTCAAAACTTTAGTCAAACGTTTGGTAATAAAGTTTAGGCACCTAGAGAAAAAAGGCAGGCAAAATGAACAAAGGCACGTAAGCACAGCAAAATAAGAGTTCTAAGTGTGAATGATTTTAAATATTTCACTCTTTGAAATGTCATTGATTTAGGTATTGAAGGAAATTCCATTGGGTGAACAGAATCTTATCTGGGGGCAGCCTCAATGAATTCTGTGTTTACACGTGGGTCCCATCTCCAAGATAACTCATTATGTCATATACCCAAATTCTATATGATGCAACCTTTATTTCTTTTCAGGAGTCAGCTCCGAAATCACTTTTTCCATGAAAGCTATGACTCAACCCCATAATCACACTTTTTTCCTGAACCAAGCATAAGTATGCATGATTGAATATACATTTTCTCTTGTTTCTCTCCAGCTTTATCACCCTTCCCTCACTTGACCTGATCACTGTTGCTTTCCTGTAATGAATTTTAGATTGAAATTGTTTTGGGAATGGGAACCTAGCTTATTGTTATTATTATTGGATAAGCCCCATATCAGAAGGGAGTATGTTTTTGTGTAGATATGTGAAACCACAGATACTAGTGAACACTATTATTTTCAGTGGGATGAATGATGGACATAACTGAGAAGAAGGTGTAGATTGTATAAGGTGAGTGATACTGTGGATAAATGAAACCATATATAATGGTTTTGTATATACTGGGATTACAGTACTTTACAAACCATCAGGTACACTGTGTTGATGCTGTATAAAATCGAGCACAGGTTATAGGTCAGTGCTGTCCAACTTCTGGCGGGTCCAGGGCCGGATGAGAGGTCACTGATGACCTGCGGGGCCACTCGGCCCCGCCCCCAGGCCCTGCCCCCAGGCCCCACCCCCAGCCCAGGCCCCGCCCCTCCTAAAGCCGCGAAAAAGGAGGAGTAGGCGGCGCCAAAAGCAGCGCGTCACAGGCGTGGCGTGACGTGCTGCTCTTGGCACCGCCTACTCCCCCTTTTCGCACCCCCCCTTCCTAGGCCGGGGCCGCCGAAAAGGAGGAGTAGGCGGCGCCAAGAGCAGCGCGTCACGCCAGGCCTGTGACGCGCGCTGCTCTTGGCGCCGCCTTCTGCCCTTTTTTTCGGCGGCTCCCTGCCCTAGGGAGGGGGGTGAAAAAAGGGCAGAAGGCGGCGCCAGCGGCAAAGCGTCACAAGCCTGGTGTGACGCGCTGCCCCTGGCACTGCCTACTCCTCCTTTTCGGTGGCTCCCCGGCCTAGGAAGGGGGGGGGGCGCCGAAAAGGAGGAGTAGGCGGTGCCAAGGGGCAGCGCGTCACGGCAGGCCTGTGACGCGCTGCTCTTGGCGCCGCCTTCTGCCCTTTTTCGGCGGCTCCCCCGCCCTAGGTAGGGAGGGGGGACGCCAAAAGGAGCAGCTAGCTCTCTTCCTCCTCCCTGCCCCACCTCCCCCCCCCCCGCCGCCATTTTTTTAAAAAATCGATTTTTTTAAAAAAATTAAAAATGGCGGCTGAGGGCATAGGTGGGGCCGTGTCCAACAGGCTACGGGGCCGGATCCGGCCCCGGGGCCGCCAGTTGGACAGCCCTGTTATAGGTTATGGTCTTATGCTGGGCATCTTATGTTTAGCTGCAACTGAATTCAGAATTCAAAAAAATGTGCAAAATAAATTGTGGTTCAGTTATGGAAATAACAAACGTTAATGGATGATTGTTGTGGAATAGAGAAATAAAATCAGACTTTCTAAAAATGAGAAAAACAGATTTCACTGAAAGCCAGTTTCTGTTGAAACTAGTCAAGACTATTAAAATGATGCTAAAAAGAAATGCAGGAAATCCTACCTTAATTACTTGAAGATCTTAATAGTGCAAAAAATACAGACCACCATCTGACAGAATTTAGGCAGGAAGAAAATGTAGCTCTGATTAGTACATTTTAGCTATTTAATCTCCAGAGTATGTGAGAAACATCCATGCCCCTCAAGGATTATCATTGAATGAGAATTTCAGACATTTTCTTCCAATCACATTATAATTTGTTTTCAAACACAGTCTATTTCGAATTGCACTATTGCTGCTACTGCCACTGGTAGTTTCCTTCCTTTGTAACACAAATAATTAATCCTTGTTATTCGCAGACAATTATCTGGGGAAAAATGAAAAGTAGCATGTCATCTTATAAAACTACCGTAATTTAGACTTCTGCAGCTCTTTTTTTCCAACTGACTTTCCTCAAATATATTAAAACCTCTCTCAGGATATTTTCCATGAACAAATCTTTCAAAATGAAAAGTTGGCCTTACGTTTGCTATGGGTCAGAAAGGACTTGAAGGCACATAACAACAAATGAGAGGAATTTTGGACCACCACTGATTTGGATATTATCCAGGAATCTAGGTATTGGTGAAGCCATTTTATAACATGACACAGTCCCACGAGTGTCACTTTTTGTAATTGTGTTATTGTGATCCTGTTTATGGCAGGGCCGTAGCCAGGATTTTGATTTGGGGAGGGCTGAGTTTGATTTGGGAGGGGCTGAGTCTGAGTAAGAGAGGGACTACCCTACCAAACCTTTTGTATTGTTATCCCAATAACCCCATGAATGTGGGATATAATGAGCATGGTGATCAGATCATGATATGAATAAACATAACAGTTTAAATAATGTACCCGTAGCCTTCTCGCGGTCCACCCTGAGAACACCATAGACCTGGCTACATGCCTGGTCTATGGTGTTAACATCCAGAGGTTTCCCAGTCCCAGTGTATCTATTGTCACAGGAACTACCTCTGCTCTCTTTTCCCAGAGACACTGAATTTCAATTTGTAGATCTTTAGGTTTTATATATACACTGTATTGTTTGTTTATTTATTGCATTTATATCTCAACTTCCCCCATATTGGGATTCAAAGACAGCTTACAAAATAACACATCACCCGTAGGTCCTGAAAAAACATCACATACAGCTCCAGCATGCAATTTAAATCACTGCATGCAAGCATTTAGAAGGTAGGTGAAACTATACCTTCTATACTATGTAGAAGTTTTAGGAACCATCAATGATTGGAAAAATAAGTTGCAAAAACCTTCCACCAAGATAATTATGGGCTCTCTGGTTTGTCAGTTATGTTATTGCAGAATGCGCTAAAGAAGGGAGGCCTCTGGAGCCAACAGCTTGCCACCTTAAAGGTCTCCAGGCTGAAGAATAATTTTTGATATGAGTCCAATGCAGCAAATACTATATTTTGAATATTCCATCCTTAGTGCTGTATGACAGCCACTTCTTGCAGCAGCTTGTTTTGGTTCATGAGAGAACAGCTGAAGAAGTCAGAAGCCAACACATTTTATTTAAAAACTTTCTATATTTATTATGGTGTTTGTTACTGTAATAGTTGAAATGTATCTTATTCTATCTAGGTGTAATGCAGTTGGATCCTGCATCAGTTGACATTTCCAAAGTATATTCCATAGTATATCTGATGCAGATGCATCCAATTCCAGTAATTATTCCTGGACATTATCAGTTCTCTATTGCCTGTATCTAATGGCTTTATTATTTTCCTACTAAGTTTATTTGAATGACCAATATTATGTCTTTGAATACTGAAGAAAAGCTAATTGTTTGAGAAAATGATACAAAGAAGCAACATGGTGTAGTGGTCTAAATGTTGGATTGTGACTCTGGAGGCTAGGGTTCGAACTACTGCTCACTCATGAAGTCTACTGGGTGACTTTGAACAAGTCCCAGTCTTTCAGCCACAGTGGAATGGAAATGTAAACTTCCCTATGAAGAACTCTGGCCAAGAAAACCCCATGATAGTTTGATTTTAGGATTCTTATAGGAATGACTCGAACGCACATAACAATAAAAATTGACATAAGGAGGCGTACTTATACAGAAGCACCTGTATAGTGTGAGTGTGTTGGTCTTCAAAAATGGGTCTTTATCTTCTAGCTCTTCTTGAGCTAATGTGAGTGACCATGGTGGCAGTGATTTATTGAAGTGTAATAGACCAACCCTAGGTTGCCTTGTCTCTTTTAAACTGCTGATTCAAAATTTCAGTGTATTGACTTCATGTAGTTTTGCTGGATCAAATCTTTTCCAGGAAGCTGTGGGCACAGGACGTTGTGTGTGCAGAACAAAGGAGGGTGACGTTGACCAAACATTAATGTCTGGTCTCATGTGAACAACAGGCAGAGCTTGGAACTGCGTTAACAAAGTCTCTGAATTACGTATGCCCCCAAATATGCGTGTTTGGCACTTCTGCTTCAAGTCATCCATCCAGTGATTTTATTCAACATTTATTTAAGGAAAATAATACATGTATAATTGTACCCTTTCTCTGAGCTCCAGACTTAAGAGGCTGTTTAGTGATGCCCAGAGAAACACGAGAACTTGTATTGAAGGCTGCAGTAGGGTGACATCTGATCCTCAAATATATTGAAGCAACAATTCTTATTGAAAGCAGCTCTTTTAGCAAAGCACAGTGGAATGAAAAAAATGGCTCACTGCATCTGGTTTAAATATTTCTGAGTAACACAGTGGTATGACTGGATTAACAAGTAAAGAGAAGGAGCTCATATTCCTTGAAGGATGATAAAATAAATAATATTTGCCCATGGGTTCTAATGTTATAAGGGCATTTTAAGATTAGACTAAAAGTGCAATTTCATCCACACATAAAAACCAATAACAACTTAGTATGCAAATATGCTTGTCTCAGCTTCCCCATCATTATTTTGACATCAAACCAGTAATCTTTTACCCTGATCTGCACATGAAAATACATTCTGGAGAATGGGTTCAACTCATTATCCCATTCAATATAAAGAATTGGAATGTGTGAATATAATTCAATCTAGCAATTTCTCTGTCTAGTCTTCTTTTGTAATTTGCTTAAGGACTACAACCTGTAAACCACTTACTGCGAGTCCATGGAGGTTAAAATGTTCTGCAACTGCCTCTGTGGTATTTCCATTTCTGATGTTAGATTCGTGTCCATTTTTCCTCTTGTATGGAGACTGTCCTATCTGTCCAATGCAGAATACAGAGGGGCATTGCTGGCATAAGATGACATAGGAGGAAGAGTAAGTAAATGTACTTCCAGTGTTGTAACTTGTTATGTTATGTTATATTATTGAACTGAATTCTGTTAATAAAGAGCAATCTATTAACAGAAGTGAGAACAAAGCCAATGGCTGGGTTGCTGTTAGTTTTCCGGGCTGTATGGCCATGTTCCAGAAGCATTCTCTCCTGACGTTTCACCCACATCTATGGCAAGCATCCTTAGAGGTTGTGGAGTCTGTTAAAAACTAGGCAAGAGGGGTTTGTAGATGAAGTCAAAATGTCAGGAGAGAATGCTTCTGGAACATGGCCATACAGCCTGGAAAACTCACAGTAACCCAGTGATTCTTGCCATGAAAGCCTTCAACAACACTAAGCCAATTGCATTTCGGGTCATGGTTTGCATGACACTTTCAATTCTATTTGCACGACCTATTTGCATGACCCATTTGATCCTATTCCAACAACCGTATGAATATGCTTCATGACTGAGGTCTTAATATTACTCAGTACTGTATCTGAAGAAGTGGGTTTATTGCTACAAAAGTTAATGCAACCCCCCCCAAACCAACTAGTTTTAAAGGTGTTGCTGCATTTCTCCCCCTCTTTCCCTCATCCTTTTATTTAATGATATGTACCTGAACACAGATTGCCCACAACTAGTATGGAAATATGTCTAGAAAGACATAGAAATAATATTCATGCAACCCATGGTTCTTTGTGGTCCTGTGGAAGACTCCCAGGAGCTCTCACAATTCAGCTGGGTAAAATGCAACTGAAAAAGCACTTCCTTTGACTCAAAACGTGTTCAAACATGTTTTAAAGGCCATGGAACATGTTTAAAAAATGGAAGAAAAGACCAAGTGAGGAGACACAACATCACTCCCTGTTTCCCAAAATGGCAGGTACGACATTGTGGTGCACCTCAGGGAAGCTCTGGACTTGGCCAAAGTGGCATTGTTTTCATGACTATTGCTCATTCCTATAAGGCTACAAGTGAAAAAAAATGAGAGAAAGAACATCGGAAATTTTATTCCAAAGATAATTGCTCTTCATACAAACTGCCCATTGATTTCTCATGGTGTAAGTCATGTTTGCAATGGTTACAAAAAGCACTGACTTGTAGTCTTTCACACAGAGTCTCAGGATTGCTCATGCTGCAGTTCACCATGCCACACAATTGATTAGCTGGGACAGACTATATGCATGTCTGAATGGTAATTTTCCATAATGTCTCCATGCAATATTGCAGAGAAATATAATATCCATGTTGAATAGGGGAGATACTGGGACATGATATACATTACTTAGTGTATGAATATGATAATGGCTTTGAGTTTATCCATCAACAAACCTAGAACACAATCCACAAAGTGATATTTTAGAATTGCACAATGGAGTTTTTGCCACCAAATCATTTAAGCAATTTCCACCTTCTTCTTTCCATCTTAAATTCTCTGAAGAATCGGTACACTAACAATTGGAGACTAATGACATCTTTCCAGATTTTTGTAAAAAGAAAAAAAAACAAGAGCAGTCTAGATTAGATAAGACCATTTAGCCTGTCTCTGACAGTGATTATTGTTAGATGTCCCATAAGTAATATATATAAGAACATAAGGCTCTGAGAAATTATACTGAAACTAAAGAAGAAAGCAAATTGTACTCATAAGAAAGTTCTGTTCAAAGAAGAGATTGTTTTGGAAGTGTTTTATTTTGTATTTTGTCCAATTACATGTTTTTTGGATAAAAGGGGAAAAACAAAGGAGGATGTGTGTGTGTGTGTGTTTTAAAAAAAGGTCCAGTTCTATAAGGGCCATCTAAAACTTCATATAGGATAGATTTTGCATTTTAAAAACAAAAGGGCTTAAGAGAAAAAGAAAAAGAAAAAGAAATAGTCTGGTAATTAAAGAAAGTTTATTATTTGTAAAATATGCATTTCTAATTCTCATTGCCTGTCTGTTATAAAGGTTCTACTTATTAAGGCCAGGAATGCAGGGTTTATTGTCAGTGGGAGAGTTATGCATGTGGTAATAGGTCTCTTGAGGCTGTTTTATTTTAAGTACTTGAAATGAAGGGAAAGCAATGCAGTTATAAATTCTTATCATGGAATGTAAGGGACATTAATAATCCATTTGAGGAAAATCTATTCTTTCTTGCAGTATACAAATCACAACATCATTCTCAGACAGGAGAGAAGCAGGGGTGGCAGGCAAACAAGCTTGCAAGTGCGTTTCATCATACATTTCCACTACTTTCAGCAAATATATTCCACAGCAATGTTTCCAATCAAGTCCTCAAACCACCATCTGAAAAGACATCAGATAAGAGAATGGTATGCTGTCTGATAGTGACGTCTGTGATTTTTTTGGGGGTAAAAACACTACATTTTGTAATGTTTACCAATGCCTGCTGTCAAGATTTTTCCATGACTTTTTTTCCTGGACTCGGTTTTTTTTATTAAGTTCTGTATTTCCTTTGCCAGGAATTTTCACTGTGCCGTCTATCCAATTTGAGAAGTTCACTTGAGAGTCTGACAGAATCACTAGCCCTTTAAATAAATATTTGGCCAGGTTATAATGGCTTTGTTGCACATGTATGGAGAAGGTATCACCTTGTAAGGTTTTTTTTTTTTTGCAAAAGCTTTGCTAATTTGGTCCTTTATGCAACACCTAACTGAAAAAGGCCTTGGAATACAATTATCAATCCACTCACTTAATTCTACATTAAATAAGACTACTAAACAAGCCCTGCAAGTAAAGACAGTTTGACTTTTGTTAGCCTCTTCCAGCTCCTTACCACAAAACTGGTGCACTTCAAATGCATCAGACTAAAACTCTTGTGCCCAGGATGACCACTGAATATGGTGGCTAAGGATGAGTTCAGCTGTAGTCAAACACATCTGGAGGGTGGCATGTTGGGAAAGAGTTGAGAAGCGTTATCTTGTCAATTGCTCATCTGCTTTTCAGAGATGTTTTTAAAACAAAATTCAAAATCTAGGAATGAGACTTTCAATACATTGGTTCAGAAATATAGCTTCTCACAGTGAGGAAGGAAATGCTGCCAGGTCCATCACCCACTTTTTTGTGCTTGCTTGAAAATATAATTGGAATCCTATGAATGTTTGTGTGTGTGTGTGTCTGAATGGGTCCCAAGGATAAGGCTTTGCTTCTTTGTTGTTAACATATGCAGGCAGTTACCAATGTATAGACTATTGTGGTCAAATTACCTCTAACTAGAATAACTAGTTGCTGTTTTGAGTAGTTGAGGGTAGCCCAATGTGGCCTTGGAGACGAACAGGGCCTCCAATATTAAGGAGTTAACATCAGCACAGATGACAACCAATGTCAACCCAAAGTGTGAGGAATGCTTCCTGAATTGGTAATACAGTGGAGACAATGGTTACGCATTTCAGTTCTACCAAAAGTATATGTTAAAGCAATATATACATTTGGTTTAGCAATCCCTTCATCTTCCTCTACCTTTATGTGTAAGTTTTGAAGGAAAAACCAAAATGATTAACATAAATGAAAATACAAACTAAAACAACAAATCAGCAGCACATTAAAGACAGAGAATAAAAATAAAATCAGCCATGGACAATACTATAAGTGTTTAATAGATGCTGAAGAGCCAATGTGGTGTCCATTGAACTACAACTCTGGAGACTAGGGTTTAAGTCCTGCTTGGTCATGGAAATTCACTTGGTGAACTGAGGTAAGTAATATTCTCTCAGTCTCAGGCAAAGATAAATGAATAAACATTGCCAAGAAACCTCCATGATAGGTTCATCATTGGGTTACCAAACTGTTTTTTTTAAGTATTTCTGGCAGAAGAGAGAGAAAAAATGCTTCCTTTGAGAAGAAACTTGTTGAAAATTTACTTCTTTATCTGCATCACATTTGGCTGGATCCACACTGTCATGGAACTACATGGTATGGTCTACACTGTCTATATCATGCAGTTCCAAAATGCATTATATGGCATTGTAAAGCTAGCCACAGTCAGATACTAAATACAGGGTCTGCTAGAAGATGATTTAACCCAAAACATTTGCCATTATGAATTAGGCCTGGACAATAGGATTGATGACAAAACCTTTGAGTATTATGATCATATTGGGCAATCTCTATGAACAGCTTTGCCTCATATCTTCTTTTGGATCAACTGAAATCCCCATACCACTTTTCAAGATGACATTCTCAAAATGACAATTACTGACAAATTATAGTACATGCAGGAAACAGAAATTACTCTGTGTGCATTTGGGAACAGAATAGTTATGCCATCCAGCCAGATCTTCAAATGCAAACTAGTAAATCTGAATAGCTGAATCAAAGATCAAAGTGATCTTTTCTTTCTGGCAAGTGACAGGACAAATGATGGTAAATTTATCGACAGAAAATCCAGTACATTTTGTTCAATGTACATTCTGAGTTCAATCAGCAATAATTAATGTATCATGTATTATGTAATTTATTGGGACAAGATCTGGATTTTAATTGGTCACAGGAAGAATTCAAGGCAACATGCCTTGAAAAATGCTGCACATGCCATAATTCTCAGTTTATTTACCAAAATTTCATTCCATTGAGATCAGGGGTCCCCCCCCCCAAAGCTATTTTTTTAGGTTCAGGACATAAATGGAATTATTGCAAAGTAAGTTAAATGGCATTTAGGAACTCCAGCAGAGTGAAGGGTTTGTGGAAATTACTCAATTATCCATCTGACATACGAATAAAGGAATCTTATATTTGTTTTCATTAATGAAAACACAATGAGCTCATTGCTGGTTTAGAAATGGGGAAAGTACATTAATTAGATACACACCTTGAACTAAAATCATATAAGATACTCTAATATTATGCTGAATGCCCAATAAACTGAAATGGTGAGTATATAAGAACTGCTAGTAGGACGTGTCAGCCACTGAGCTTGAAAATCATGCTTATCTGTTCCTTGAAATTTTAAAATAAGCATGGCCACGTAGACCATGGCCATATAGCCTGAAAAACCTACAACAAGCCAGTGATTCCAGCCATGAAACCCATCGACAATACAAAGCAAGTGTGTGTGTAACAGTGGCACCTTCCTTGCCCAATCTTCCACATCCCCCCCCTCATACAAGGTCCTGTCCAGCCTACAGTAGCATTTTGTAGAATGAGGAATGATGTGAAATGTATAGCAGTGGATGTTCAGCACTATTGGGCACCTGCAACAGCCCATAAGAAGAATTCACAGGTGTCAAATTTTCATGGACAACTTTTCCATTTAAATGGCCTTTCTATTTAAAGTGAACTGAGTAGATTCAGTTAACAATAAAAACATAATAGGCTCTGAGGTTACCCATTGACAATTATCACATGGACAGCAGATATAGTAGGCAGATAAGTCATGATGTGATGTGATGCATCTTTGCTTAAATTATAGTGAGTAGTTCGAAAATAGCAAGTTTCTTTATAGATTAGCATATGCATGCTAAAGCTAAATCTGTCTGTTTTTTGTCCTCTCTCTTTTTTGATGGACCATTTCTATAAGTGATCACTCCACCCACATGCCATCAAGAGATCTTTGGAGATTACGAGCCATACTTCTCTGACTTGTTACTTCCCCTTCCTGTGTTGTCTTTGAGTTATCAAGTAATGAGATGAGTCAGAAGGATTATTCACAGAGAAAGAAAAACATGGAGCTTTCTCATCACTCTTCCAACCACTGTCTCAGGACATTAGACAGATTTCTTGCAATCCTCAGGGATCCCTATGATGCAGGACAGTGGCAACTTATTGTCTTGATGAAGGCTGGTATTATAAAGCTGCTGGCATTCATGGTGGCAACGTCTTATTGTGAAAATACACATTTTCAAGTCAAAGGCATAGCGCTGCCCCCCCCACTGTATTGCTTTCCCCCTTTGTTTTTTGGTTTTGGTTGAACAGCAATGGATATCACATAGCATTGTGTGATAGAAACCATCACCATAAGGTCCCTCCAAGGCCTAGATGAAGTGCACGGTTTTAAGTAACCAAAGATACTATTTATTTATTTATTTTATTTATTTCGATTTGTTTGTTGCCACTCCCGTCTGGCTCGGGGTGACTTACATATGGTAAAAACACAGTAAAATACAACACAATAAAAACAGTTAAAACAGTTTAAGAACATCAGAATTTACACCAAAGTTAAAACATACAATGGGACGTAGCACCCAGTAGATACTCCCGGGCCTAAGGCTAGTGTTGTTAACTGAATGCCTCTCCAAATAGGAAAGTTTCACAAGCCTTCCTGAAGGCCAGCAGGTTGGTGAGTGCGTGGACCTCAGGAGGAAGAGTATTCCAAAGAGTTGGAGCTATTACACTAAAGGCTCTCCTCCGTGTTGAGGTCAGATGGAGAGTTTTGACGCTCAGAACCACAAGAAGGTTAAGGGCCTCTGAACGCAGTGGTCTTGCAGGACAATATAGGGAGAGTACACTGGCCCCAGACCATTCAAAGCCTTAAAGGTTAAAACCAGCACCTTGAAGGTGATCCGGTGCTCAATCGGAAGCCAGTGCAGTTCGTGCAGGACAGGCGTCACATGGCAGGAAGATGGTAAACCTGCCAGTAGCCGAGCTGCAGCGTTCTGCAGCTGCAGCGTTCTATGACTAAGAACATCCTTACATGTGTCACTCTATCTAAGGGATTGATGGAGTGACACATGTATTGTGAGAACTTTTTCTAGGTTGGCATTTGAGCACTTTGGAGGGCCACAGAGAAAGCCTCTCCAAAGTGCTCAAATGCCAACCTAGAAAAAGTTCTCACAATTCATTTAGAACAATATGTAAACTTTAATATCTTGAATTCAGTTGAGAAACAATAAACATCCAAATGCAGGTCAGGCATAATTGATGTATCAGTATTTTATACTGCTCAGTAATCAAGTAGCAGCCTCTGAGTTTTCTTCAAGGAAAGCCTACCCAGACCACGTTATAGAAATCCAGACTCCAGTGGTGAATCAGTTGTGGTAACTTGGCATTAAATGGCACAATTAAATCCAAGATGTTGCTCCAGCTACACATCTACTCATGCCAGGAATATTTCAACAATGGCGCCTCCATTTAGTCATTGAGTGAATTCAGATTTTCAGGTAGATGGAATAGGCTGATGATTCAATGAAAAAGAAGAAGGTTCTTGTGAAAAATATTTGAATTTTTCCATTCTAAAATTACTCTACAAGAAAGAGTGATACATTGGTTGGGATTTATCTCATAGGAAATCAGTATGAGTTTTCTCTTGGCCATGTCACAAGAATCATTTGTTTCTCCAGGTTTCCACTTACTGTCTGCTCTGGAATCTGCTACATTTAAGTCTCCTGGCCGAGCTTTTTGGCGAACCAATCTGTCATGGTGCAGAGCTCATAGTGACTTTCTTAGCAGTGTTTAGTTAATACCACCTGCCAGTGCTTTAGATACCTAAAACCCGAGGTTTTTTTTTAAAAGAGAAGAAGTTTGGAACCTGACTGCAAAGCAAGAGAAAGGGAAATTAATTAACTACAATATTAATTTAAAAAGAATCATATTATACTAATATAAATATTTTATATGCTAATGATGCAGAACAAAATGATGATCATTTAAGGAAAATTACAACATTACTGTGTTTCAGTTATGGGAAGAGGAGACATGAAGTAATTGCCCCAAATTCTGCTTCCCCAAAGGAATTTTCCCATCAGCACTTTGGATTTCTAGGATTGCAGTAATTTAAAACTTTAGTTGAACATTTTGAAAAGGCAGTGGAGGCATCCAAAGAAAATGTGCAGGCCAAGTTACTAAGGGAATGTGAAAGCAGCAATTATAACAGTTCTAGATGAGAACAATGTTCAGTGTATTGTCTCGTTCTTTGCAATGCTACACATTTGAAGGAATTTTTAATTGGGAAAGCAGAAGTTTTATTAGAAGGAAGTTCTCAATTTTCTCTTTCCGTAGCTACACATCTGTTTCTGTACAGTTCAAGTTCTCTATGAAATAACTGGTACATGCTGAATAATCTGATTTCAGTTGTGATAGGCTCAATAATGATGTTCTGTTGGAATCATTTGAAAGGATGATTCTAAGGTTATGAATAGGGAAGTACCTTTTTTCTACAGTAAATTTCATGCTTTTGTGAATTTCATCCTCTTGTTCAATATGAAGATTTACCGTACTTCAAAGATTTAACTAGTTGTTGACTGCCTTTGAAATGGTTCCATCTGAATATTTTAAAAACCAGTTGGTAGCGCCATTTTTAGAAAAAAAAGGTGTGATCTGAAAACTTGACACTTGGTTCTGAGCTTAGAGGCAAACTCCATGGGTGAGTCATTTCCACTAACTCCTTAACTTATTGGGGAAAGGGACAAAGCAAAGCCCCTTTAGCACAGCAAACTATACTAATGCTGTTCATACATAAACATAACCGCAAAAATTAGATTCATTTTTTTTGTTGGCAACTTATGTGCTAATAGGAAGAAAATACAAAAAACCCCAGGTATTCTTAATTATCCTTTTGTAAATGTACAGATGCCCTCCTGCTTGTCATTGCTTCAGGGGGCTCCTTCTTCCCAGGAGCCTGCTGTGCCAGGCGCACTTTGCATGCCTCGGCCTACTGGCCAATTCATAGCAGAGCCTGCCCCACCCTCTGTTTGGCCAGGCCGGACACTACTTGGATCCGGACACTACTTGGATCCGTTGGCAGCCTATTTAAGCTAGGTTGGGCTGCTCTCCAGCTAGTGCTTCTTCAGCTGTCCCATTCCTTCCACCCTTCAGTTCTGTTAACATTGTTTTGAGGTTGTGTTCATTGTCACAACTTGAAGGTGTTTGGTATGGGCCTGGGCCCGGCTTGCATAATTCTCTGCCTAATGGAGGTTGGGAGCATCCATTAGCAGGGGTGTGGTGGTAATGTTATTGTACCGGTCAGTAAACAACTACATCCCCTGCTGTGGTTAAGTGGTATTGGTCAGCAGCAGGCAGTCTGATTCCTGATCCAGGACCCATGCATGGCGGCCCACCCTGTTTCTCATTTCTAACCAGTAAACAAGCTGTGGCCTTTTGTTATCCCAACACTTTGCATTTGTCTTTCTTGGGTTCTGTGGCAGGAGGTGGGTAGTCACTCCTACCCACGCAATTCTTAATTATGCTTTTGTAAATGTAAAGGATTGTAGTAATTTATAGAGTTTTCACATATATCTGATGACCAAATCTTACAATCAAGAAAAACAATCTGAAACATGGTTTCAGAAACAAAATATTTTTTTATAATGGGCTAATTAATTAAAAAATATATTATTCATAGTTCTGAATCCTGCATTACTTTAACCAGTACTTTACTTTAACTATATGATGGACTGCTGCTTCCTGTTGTAGTTGGGAACAATCTCTGTAATTTCTCACCCTCTACAGCAGATTTTGAGGATATGGGGGTGCAGGTGGGAATAGGATACCTATCCTGTTTCGATTGACAAAAGCAGTTGTGTTAACAAAACAACCCTATTGGATTCCACTCACTGTAACAAGGTTTCTCTCTCAGGTCTATGTCTGGATTGAGTTAAGGTATTCTCTGATTGGGGTATGTATTAAACTCTCTGTTTTGTTTACCAGGGTTATTTTTCCAGCAGCAGGTGTGACCTGGTTCCAGTAGTCTATCAAATTTATACTCCTTGAGCCTTTTCCAGTTTTCTGGTTTCAAATGTGTCTACCTGAATGGGTTTAGTGGGCCAAATGCAGCCCATAGACCTCATTCTGCACACCCTGGTATACAGTATACAAGAAAACAGAAAGAGAGATGTTTCAGAAACTAAACTTGAGATAAATATGTGTGTACCCTGGAGCTCTAAGTCATCCCGAGTCCCTTCAGGGAGATCGTGGCAGGATATAAATAAAGTTTATTATGTTATTATTAAATCTACTGTACAGTGCTAAATGCTTATGAAATCATGAGAGTTGTAATCTAACAAGGTTTTTAGCCTTCTCTGCCAAATAGTGTTGGTGCTTCACCAAACTGCAACTACCTTGATTCCTTAGCATTGCAGCTAAATAAAGTCAAGCTGATTTTTTTTCTAGATGCATTCTACATGAATTTTCCTGCATATCTTAATCCAGCCAGCATTTTCAGCATTTGCTACCCTTCCACCTCCACACATTCCATGTAGCCAAATGCACACTTTACATGTTGGGAATTTTTCCAGGTTTTATGCTATAAGGGAACCTTTCAATTTTTTATAATTGTGTATAAAAAGTTGTGCTCAAGTAGTGTTTTTATGATCAGATATTGCACATTGTATTACTAGTATATAAAATTATTAAAAATAATTTGAGGTCGGTAAATGACTGAATCTTTTATTTCTGAAATAAAATAGTCCACAATCCCAATTTTAATGTTATTTTTTCTGGGGAAGTATCTGGATGAAAAATTGGAAAATGGAACAACACTGGTTTCTGTCCTGATTTTTCCTATTTGCTTCCAAGTCTTCACTCACCCTGAGATTCGTTTACTAGTCTTCACTTATTTGTTTCCTCCTTGGAAAGATGAAAAACATAACAAATCTACGAGACGTCAGCAGAACTGGCAGCAACCCTGTATTTGGACTCTATTAATTCAAATCATAGTCTTCATGGAGAGTATATTTCTTCCACAATCTTTGTAAACTACAGAGTAGTAGCCATTTTAAGGCAAACATGACACTATCAATAGCATATCAGAAACAACATGGTGATAATAATAACAAACCTTTTTTTTACCAGACATGATTTTTGTGGACTAGATAAATTTTTGATGCTGATCTGCTTTTAGTTTTTCATCTAGTTTTTGTGATGCGATGCATTATGTGTCAGCAATATTTGTGATTTTGTTACAACTTCAATAATATTCAGGTTGAATTTGCTCACTATAATTAAACTTATTAGCCTGCCTATGACATGTAAAAGTCACACCAATTACTTTTGCTATGTTTGTGGCATGTTTTTACAACTTTGGGGTAGTGGTATAAAATATTTAATGAAAATTTACAAAATGTATTTCGGATGCCCATTAGGTGATCAGGACAAAGCGTAGGCTCTGCACATCATGATTGGCTTCACAGATGGAAAATCTCACTTCCATTTGCAATATCCATAATATGGAGAGAACTCAAGGATCATCACAGTAATTGCTACTTTTGCAGTGTTAATACAACTGGCTTTTCAGCCAAAACTGGACATAAAATTTGTGAAAGCAATAGGGAAAGCTAATTCTGCAGGACTTCTAAGATCAATGCAGCAAAATTGAAATAGGGAATATCCCAAATTCAGGTTTTGCAGGACACAAACTTCAAAGAATCTCTCAATGGTGATGAATAAGAAGCTTGGCAGGTTTTCACATGAGTTTGTCAAAACTTTCTGGCCAATCACACATTTTCCATCCACAAAGCTGGTGTTCAAAAAATTCTTGATGCCTTTCAGAAAATGGCATGTTATATGCCCTTGAAATTGCATTTTTTACATTCACATCTCAATTTAATCCCCCAAAAATCTTGGAGTAGTGTGTGAGAAGCAAGGTGAACGATTCCACCAAGTCATCCAACTAATGGAAAAATGCAACCAAGGTTTCTGGAATGAAAACGTGATGGTAGATTACTGTTGGATGTTGTATCGTGATAAGCCAGATAAATTGCACAAATGAAAATCATATTCACAACAATTTTGATGGTTAACTTTTATAGTGGTGGTCTAATTGTATATGTTAATTAAATTGGTGATACAGGTTCATGTTATCAGTGAAATAAACAATATAGATGAACTTTTGTATGACTCTGTTCCCTGCACATCTCTCAAGGATACATAAAATCTATTGAACCTGAGGGAAGATAGTATTTCATAAACAAAATGTGCTGCCACAAAACTGAATACATATTTGGTTTTAGCATGAAAAGTTGATCTACAAAAGTGTGTTTTTGTTTATGATGAGAAAATAAAGTTTTCTTTTGTTGTCTTGTGTAATTTTATGAACATGCTTTGTTCAAAATTTCAAACTGTTTTGGATTTTAAATTAATCATGTATGAACTCATTGGGAAATATGAAATAACAAATTTGGGAGAAAGATCTCAGGTTTAAAAATGTGGTATACACAAAATTTTACAATGCAGAATTACAGCAACATCCCTCAGAATAATCATGTTAAATTTGCCAAACATGCCATATAATTAAGATGAACCCTGTGGCTACTTGTTAAGATAGTAGTTTTGGCCGTGGGATTCTCTGGAACGACGTTCTTTCCAAAATGCGGATACCTTCATTTTCCACCATGTTTTAAACTCAGTAATTTCACTGTGGTTCATTAAAGACACAAGACCAATTTTAGATTTTAGTTCTGATTCATCATGGCTTTAGCATTTTAATCAGGCTGGTTTCTGAAACATGTTTTAATTAAACAAAACAACCTTGCTTTTAGCACTAATGGCAAGACAACACAAATGTTCAGAAGGAAAACAAAGCCATATCCAATTCCTATCCAGTTTCCTCTTTTTGGTTAACCTTTACCCTTCTTTAATGAAGCCAATCCCCATTCTTCTAGTAGCAGAAAATGATTCAATGGGTCTATTTAACAATTATGTTATATTCAAGTTATCAGACCCAACTGACTAGATCCACACTTAGGGTACATCTACATGTATAATTAATGCAGTTGGACACCTCTAAAGGCATTATAAAACTACAACTCCTATGGATCTATGCTATGGAACCAAGGGTTTTGTAGTTATATAATGCTCAAAACTTGGAAATTTTCTTTTAGGGCTACAGCTGATTCAACTTAGCCATGCTGACTGGGGGCCCTTCCATACCGGTCCAAAACATGGGACATGTCTGTTTTATCTGAGGTGTCTAAATGATGCCTCAGGTAAAACTGAATCCAATCCAGAAAAAATGGGTTTCCCAGTTTGTTTCAGATTAATAAAACACCTGGAAAGATCCAGACCTTAAACTAAGATCTAGAACTTTATAGGTGAGGGCCCTGTGATCATTGATTCCCAGGACTGCTTCCACTGTCCTAGGGAGTCAATCCCCTCAGCCATACAGTTCTTCAGACTCCTGGAGCTTGACGGAGTGGGATGGTGCATACCCTCCTCCCCCAACCCCCTATTTTCCCCTCAAAAACCTACCCCAGGGGCCTGCTGGCAGAACAGGCTTTTTGTTCCTGACACACAAAAATGACACATCAGGAGGTGGCATCTAGCCACTCCCTGAGGGAAAGCCTGGGGTCTGGGTTGGGGATGAGGACAGAAACCAAGGAGAAAGTTGGTTAAAAAAATCCAGTTCCTCCTGGGTTTTAGGAATATGTAAAAGAACCCTGGGATACTCCAGAAACTGTATTCTAAAAGGAATATTTCTGAGTGCCCATAATTTATTTATTTATTTATTATTCAGCTTCTATGCCGCCACTCCCAGCAGGCTCGGGAGTGCATAATGATCAACAGGAACAGAATTCAGGAAAAGGAGGTTAATGATGTAGATGGGATTTCAGCAGAATCAATGGTAGTTTTGCTTCTCATCTTGCTCTGTTACAAACTCGTGGAATGCAGGAACCCAGTGGAATTGCTCCTTAAGGAATGCTGATGGAAGCATCTTGCTCCCCAAGTCTCCTTTGCCTTCTGACTCTGGGTTGATAGAACCACGTTTCTTGTTTTTATAGAGGCTTGCTGAAATTAGTATTCCCCACAACATAATTGTCTGAGGGAGCTATTGGAAAAAAATGCCATTTTATTTTCCCCCAACTCACATTTTAACAGGAGATTTACAGAATTGCATGGAACATGATTTAATGTGTCCTGCAGGCAAACAACCATATAGTGCCAGTGTTCTTTGGAGACAGGGTGTACAGGAATGCGGAGTACGTGCAGAACTTTCATTGGCATACAGAATCAAGGTTTCTTGTAATTTTTTAAAAAGAAAGAAAAGCTATCGGAATACTGATGATACAATTGTCAAATCCCCTTACAAGCAAAATGTTCAACTTACTTCTCACTGTAATCATGCTTGATAGATAGGTGCATGCATGTATGTGTGTGCAAACAGTCACACAAAAGCAATAGTAAATGTTCAAAGGCTGTTACAGCTCTTGAGCAATACTTCCTTGGTTAATACATAAATCAGTCAACACAATTCATTTACATTCATCTTCAGCTTATTTAAAACCGTATATTATAATTATAGTAGAAGAATTATCTACAAGAGATAAGAATGGATACTAGGGAAATCATAAAATTGTTTATGAAAAAGAAGGAATAACTGGATCAAAAGTGACTAAATCTTTACATGGATTTGTTTTAAAAAGTGAAATGAAAATTTAAGAGTTGAAAACAAGAAACGTGAAATCATTGCTAACACAACTGTTAAACTTATTTTAATAGTTGGGCAACAAAATTTTTTGGAATGCTAGAACTTGTGTTCTCTACAGGAAGAACTAAGTAGAATTCATAAACTTGAAGTTTTAAAATTAGCTAAGATAGTAAAAATGTAAGGGTCCATCCAGACAGGGCCCAAAATGTGCAAGCTCTTGCGCTTTTATTGGAATCATCCAACCCACACTTCCGGTAGAAGTGAATTAATTGGAGACAAAGCAGAAAACCCTGCTTTGTCCCAAATTAATTAGTCCAATAGATCTGGGCCTTCCTGAAAGGCCTGATTCTAATGGGCTTCCGCAATTCCAGGAGACTGTCCGCACAGCTCAATTTGCTTCTTCGGGCTTCATGAGTCCGGAGAAGCTAAGAGGGCACCACAAACCACCACCTCTTCAAGGCTTGGGGGGGGGGGGGTGAGGGTAGGATGGCACATGGGTTTTTTGGGATGGCATGTTGACTTTTTTTCCTGGCTATGTGGACTTAAATCTGCTTCGGAGCAGGTTTAATGTATGTCTGGAAGTGCCCTAAGATTCAAATTCCTGCTTAGTCATGGTGACCCGCCTTAGGCAAGTCATACTCTTTCAGCTTCAGAGGGAGGCAAAGCCAAACGTCTCTTTGAACAAATCTTGGCATTAAAATCACCTGATAGGTTTGCCTTAGGGTCACCATGAGTCAGAAATTACATGAAGACACATATCAATAGTTACTGTAGTAACACGTGCATTCAGAGGAAAAATAGATATTGTCTGTGCATGAAAATATGTAGGCAGTGTTAGATCTTCTTTTCCAAAACTGATTAATTAAAGTTCTAAGAGCCTTAAAGTAGTTCGTTATTATTATTGTCAAAATTTAAGAAGTTATTCTACACTTTCCTGCTTTTCAAAGTACAGGCAGTCCCCAAGTTATAAACACCTGATTTACAAACAACTCATAATTAAGAGCAGGGGTGAGACAACAGGAAGGAAAAGAAATCCACTCCTAAGAAGGGAAATTCGCTCCTGAAATAATTATCATGGGGAAAAGGTGTCTCCACTGAAGCTTTCTCACCAATCCATGTTTCCACAAAAAGCCATTAAAAAAATCAATTGTCATAGGGACAGAAAGTGAGGTGAAATCTTCTGAAAAGAGGCACAAGCAGCAAAACAAATGCCACAGGGGTATTAACTACCTAAAGCTTTATATATATATATATATATATATATATATATATATATATATATATATGAAGATACAGTTTAAAAATATACCTCTTCCGACTTACATACAAATTCAACTTAAGAAGAAACTTATAGAACCTATCTTGTTCATAACTTGGGGACTGCCTGTAACTAGAATGATAGAGTCATAGAATTGGAAGAGTCCACCAAAGGCCACCCAGTCCAAACTCCTGCCATGCACGAAAATAAGATCAAAGCACTTCTGACAGGTGGTCATCCAGCCTCTGCTTTAAAAATCCCCAAAGAAGAAGATCCCACCACCATTGCCATTAGTTGGAAATAACTTGAAAGCACACAAACTACAATGATGATATATAACTACAACCATATACTTGACTTTTCCATGTTGAATGGTACAAAACATACTTTACTTTTCTTCTTACCTTAGCACTCAAAACACAATGTGAAGCAACAACATGAAAGGCTGCATCAGCCAGTACATTAATTATGGCGTGATGCCTCTGAAACATGAAAGTAAATGAAAAGATACAGTTACATGGCAAAAGAAAAGAAAGTATTGCCTGTAATATAATGTAGTTACAGTATTGTTGTGGGGAAAAAAAGAATGTTTACTTACAAGCTACTCATGATTTGTGATTAATTATTTCCAGGCTGTACCTTCATGCTTTGGTCATCTTGCCTACAATATATTAGAGATGTGTATGTATTTATGTGTGTGTTTATGTGTATGTGATCATTTCAGACAAATGTACTGTGTGGCAGAAGGTGAAAACTAATGCCTATTTCTAATTCATTCTCTAGGATTTAAGGACTGGCTGCCATCCAGCACTGAAGTAGTTTTCATTAATTCCACATAATTTTGATTAGGTTTAAATGCAGGTAACTGTCCTGGCTTGTGCGATCATCTTAACTTTTCTGTACAGTCTAATTAAAAAAACCAGATTAGGTTAAACAATGGAATAGATTAAAATTTTACCACCATTATGCTTTAGATTAGAATTTGGCATTTCTTTTTTTTTTTAAACCAACCATTATGATCTTCCTGCTAGAATTAAATTGGGATTTATGGTAATACTATGAACTAAAAAGAAAATGATTTATATTTTTGGTAACTTAGACTTTTTCAGTGTGGTCTACATACAGAGATAATAATTTGGAATTAAAGCCAAATAATAAGCTCATAGACTTTGGGATGCTACTTGAAAGTTCAGACAACAAACTGTGGAAATTAATGTTTCTAAAGTGACCCTCAACATTGGCTATATTATTTACATTGCTATGTAACAAACCTTGAAAAAAATCTGTTCCTGGTTTGAAAGTGTTATTTCTTGTTTAATTGTGTGGGACTGTCATTGAAAATAGTTGTTATACTCCAGAAACCTTGTTTTTGTGGTTTAGAGACTCTATCAGATATTCATTGAAAAACTATAGCAAAATATGCTGCAGGGTGTCCCACAAAAACAAAGTTTTTTCAGTTTAATAATCTTTTCCCATGTTTTTTTAATGATAGAACCAATGAGAAAATGACATTTATAACCCAAGAACAAAAATCGTGTTACACAGTGTTATTTTAGTTAACAAAAATCTATCCAAAATTTAAATGTTTTTGAAGCTTATTGATATCATTGAGAGATACTTTAGCATGATCTGACTAAAACCAACTCAATATTTAGGGTTTTGGCCTGGTGGCTAAGAACCGGTGATCTGAGAAAGAATCACAAATACAAAAGAATGGCCATAATAAAGTTACAGCTGTCAAGGTTGGCATGGTATAGAATAAAAATACAATGCCATGATCTGCCGAATTAATGATCCAAAGCATTCTGAATTTCATCTCTTTGACTCAAAGCAGTTGGCAGCTGAGAAGCCAACTTTGGGTCCTCTGTTATCTAAAGGTGAGGGAGCTCCTATTCAGGACATGAGAATTATCCCATATGCCTCACCCAACTGCCCTGAATATATGGGGATATTATGGGAATTATTAATTCAAAACCCCAGTTCCATTCTTTTTCTAGATCTTACTAAAACAGGTGACAATGACTCAAATGTGCATTAACAATGTATTAAAGGGTCATGGCAGCAAACGGTGGGTAGATTGCAAGGCAGTTGAAACATGACTACCTAGGAGGTATCAGATCTCCTTAATTTGCTGGAAGAGAATTCAATGCTTGGTACCAGGGAGGCAATCCCCGCCTTCTAAAGAAGTTGATCTTTAGTGAAGACAGTGAACTGTTACATCACCAAACCCACCCCAGGTTGGCCTGAGTGGGTTTGGTGCTGTAACTTCCAGTATTATACTTGATTATACTATGTACTGAAAGCTTTCAATTAGATATCTAAAAAGTGCCATTTGTATGGAAAAATCAATTGTCTGCTTGTACTGTTCTAATGTTGTGTGCCTTCAAATTGTTTCCATGACCTTTAGGGGCATCCTTCATGGAGTTTTCTGGGGCTGTGTGTGTATAACTCACCCAAGGCTACCCAGTGGGTTTCCATGGCAGAGCAAGGAATTGAACCCTGTTCTCCAGAGTTGTAGTATAATGGCCAAGCTATTACACTGTTTTCTAAAGACAAAGCCACCAGTGGAACAGGCTGTGATTTTCCCATTTGTAGGATTTATGATCATGTCGGTGTACCACATAAATATGTGTTAGGAATTCCTGGACAAAGTCATCATAAATCCTGAAAATCCACCTGGCTTTACTTTGGGTAATAATAATGTATGGCAGCAATGTAGCAGGTTTCAGATGATCAGGACTATTCCAGTTCAAACAGTACTCATAGCTGAAGTGTAGGAGTAGATTAATAATTCCTCAAGGCACTCTAAACTTGAAGCACAATAGAGAAGTGAACTCAGCCTATGGGCAACAGAAACCTACTTTTTCCAACTTTCCACATCATACATTCTTTGAAAATGTATTACTCTTTTCTGTAATATAGCATGGCATCCCCTTGATGTAAATGACATAATAAAACATTACAAGAAGGAATTATTTTATAAACACACCAAAGACATGTTAAAAGAGTCAAAATGCTGGCAGCCATGGCAGAACATTGAATTCTCATCACTAACGTCTTATTATTCAATTGTAAGTTAAAACCTCAATTAAAATAATTCCTGTAAATTCTCTCAAACACTTGCCAGTGTGCTCCAATCATGGGTCACATTCTAGCTGATTCTTAAGTAGTATCCAATTGCTATGCCAGCTAACAAGTGTATTTAATGAAATAGATGTGTTCCTATCTTTACAGAAAAATGGTTGCCAGAGATAGAAAGAATAGGTTCCTACATCACAAAAAGAAGAGCTGTTCAATATGTTTCAGCAAGCTTTTTGTTCAAAACTAACAATATGCACATGTGATCTGGTAATCATCACATAGCTAAACAAAAGCATGGTAAGCCTTCTGGATACTGCTTGAAAGTTCCTTCCAAAATCCATGGAAGCTGGTAAACTGGCTGGGATTTCTGGGAGGTGTAGGCCATTGACCTGGGGACACACAGGTTGAGAACCACTGACCTAAAGTCAAAGAAGTAAAGAAAACTTGGGAAATTTTTATGTGTTTAAAAAACTATTTGAGATCAAATCAATACATCCTAAATATTATTATTGAGTAATCATAACCTAGGGTACAGGGCGGACAAAGGTATGAGTGAAAAAAGTATCATGTTTTCTGATCTGTTCTCATCCCAATTTGAATTCATTGGCCATTTTAGAACATGTCCTTTAAATCAACTGCAATATTTGATTCAGTTTCAAATACAATAAAGCATGACTATGATTTAATACTGGCCCATTTAATATAATAAAGCTGTGCTGATTTAGATTTTTTTTAAAAAAACCATGCATTGCTCCAGGATACACTTAAAAGGATTTTCACCAGAGCGGTCAACTCTTCATTCAGTTTCCTACTATTCTCATTAAAGTAATATTCCACATAGTTGATGAAATGCCACCATACATATTTTGTTTAAAATGTTATGCCTGGTGGCTACTTAATTTTTTAAGTAAAACACACACACACACAATGTTAAATTGCTTTCTGAGCTAAGAGCAACGTGGCTCACAGCATTTCCTAAAATATGGGTGAGAAATAGCCTCCCCTCTTTGTTTTTTCAAGTTTCAGTATGCCTTTATGCAATATAATAAAGAAACCGTAGGATATCACTCACTACTCTTTGACTATCACAAAGGCACCAGGGGAAAATGTAGTTCAAAATGGCAAGTGCTAATTTTCAGTTGAATTTAATTGTCTGCAATAGGCTCTTTTCTTCATTTTCTCTAGAAGATGTCTGGCACTGATATGATCCCAGAGACAGGCAATACAGTAGCAGGTGGGCTATTACACTTATCTCAGATGACTAGACTCATGAGCCTATTCTGTCCACAGAATATCTGAGCAGAGTTGTTCATTTTGTTTTGCTACATGTTCTCATGGATTTTACCAATGGCACCAGCATTATCAGGAAGCCTGTATAATTGGTGTTTTTGCTCCTACTGCCAATGCCAGTAAGGAGGTCTGAGATTGCATTGATCGTTCCATTGCTTTTATCTTGGAAAGTGTAGGCAGACCATTATATACAGTAAATACTACTACTATTATTGTTAATGTTGCGTTGTAATCTTTCACTGTCTTTGTAACAAATAAGGCTATTGTCTCGACTGCCTTGCAGGTTAATCTTGAAACGTGATATGAAAGACAAGTCTTGGAGGCCTCATTTCCTCCTGTTCTTTCCCTCTCAGTGTACCAATCACTTATAGCTATGAGAGCAACAGTAGCAATGAGAAGTGTTTACTGGACTACAACAACATCATATCCCTGGCATTTTCAGAAGAACAGGAAAGGAGTCATAGTGGTAAGGAGGACTAGTGAGGAAACCAAGGCAATATTTTCAGTAAGTTGGCATGAAATTAAACTGCATATTTCGAACAGGGAAAACATGCATTTCAAATTTCCCAGTTCTGAAATTTAATCAGACAATTGAAAACAGCTACTTTTCTAAGCACCTAAGATGTTAGGTGCTTAGAAAGAGGCTGGCTCCCTACCTGTCCCGTCATGACCTAGCCACAGTGGTCCAAGCCACGGTCATATCGAGACTAGACTACTGTAATGCCCTCTACATTGGCCTTCCTTTGTCAGTGATCCGGAAGCTCAAGCTGGTGCAGAACGCAGCAGCACGGTTGGTGGCAGGTTGTCCATCTCGCTGCCACATCACACCAGTGCTGCGCGAACTGCACTGGCTTCCGATAGACACCGGATCACCTTCAAGGTGTTGGTTCTAACCTTTAAGGCCTTGAATGGTCTGGGGCCAGTGTATCTAAGGGACCGCCTCTCCCACTATAGCCCACCACGACCAATGCGATCCGAGTCCCAAAACCTCCTGGTGGTGCCTAGTCGGCGATCCGTTCATCTGTCCTCAACGCTGAGGAGGGCATTCAGTGCCGCCGCGCCGGTGCTGTGGAATGCTCTACCCCCCACAGTCCGAGCGCAGGCCGATCTGCTAACATTTCGCAGGGCCTGCAAGACCCTCCTCTTCACCCAGGCGTTTGGTGCTTAGGCTTATGTATACAACTGCCCCACACCAGGCTTGTGTGCTGGTGATGGTAATTTTAGTGTGTTTGTTTTACTTCAATTTTACTGTTCTATGACTTACAGTGTGAGTCGCCCTGAGCCCTCGGGAAAGGGCGACTAATAAGTCGAATAAATAAATAAATAAATAAATAAATGTTATTTTTCTAAAATAAATGCCACAGCTGGTCAGTTATCTGGAAAAATGAATGAAGTCCCTCTCTGCAAGTTGTGACACATCTGAAATGGTTCAAACAAACATTGGCATTCAATTTCATTGTCATTAGCTCAAACACTTTTCATTGGTAAATTGGTTTCTAGCTATAAATATTCTCTGCTGTAAAGTGTAGTCAAGCATAAACGATTAAGAAATGGCTAGAGGAAAAAACACAGGAGGCAAACACAGATTTTGACTTTTTGTTGTCAAATCAGATTTCTCAGGGTCCTTCTACACATGCATTATAACCCAGGTTAAACTGCATTTTGGGGGGCGGGGTGAGGTTTGGCGAAAAAATGTTTAGCCAAAATGCAGGAGGAATCAAAAGGAATTGGATTAAGGCCTGGAAACACTTGTTAAAAAGATGCCTTTTAAACCTGATTCCTCCTGAAAAAAAGCACACCTTTCCATGCCTGTGTTTCACTGAAGGCATGGAAAGATAAGTGCTTTCCTTTTCTCCCCCCTGTCTGGACTCCTGTCGAGCACATGGGCATCTGTCAAGCCTGAAAAAGCTCATCAGCTGATCAGATGTTAAACGCAGACACACATGGTTCAGGGAAGCAGAAGAGGAAAGGAAATACAAATTATGTGTTTTACACATTGTAATCTGAAAGAGAGCTTGACTTAAGAATTGGGGGAAAACAAAGATGCGAGGGAAGTTTTTTTAAAAAAAGAAGCCTTCACTGGTTGTCCCCCGTTTGCCCTCCCTCTTAATCCGGTTCAAAAGACAGCTGTGAGGATGTGGGGGGACGGGGACGGATGGACAGACGGACAATGTATCGGGATTCAGCTCTCCCTGTCTGAACTGCCTGTCAGGTACCACATTTTTAAAACTCAGTTCCCTGTCCTGCATTTTAGGGCTGTCTGGAAGCGCCCTCACTGGAGCATGAAAGGGCTACTGTTGAACCCTGAGCAAGACTAATGTTTTAGTTTATAGAAGCTAAAGAAGCTGAGCAGTCAAAGGCAAATTTTCAGACAGAATACCCGAGATGCAAACAAAAGGGATGAGGTCAATAGGTCTGCTATGTCATATGACCAAATGCATTCCCACTGAGACATCATATATGCAAACCTTGTGGGAGTGATTAAGGAAGACACTTCACAAGCAATTTTGATGGCTAATGACATGGAAGAAATGGAAGGTATATTCAACTCTCTGGAAGGAACTGCATGAAGATCAAATTCAGGAACTATTACCTGAACAGAAGGCTGAGTCTCTGTGGATTTCACTAAATGATCAACAGCTGGAGCATCCACAAAATGAAAAACTCACGTGAAGATCTGTGAGACTTCATAAAAGGCGTGGGTTGTATTTTTTTTTACTGCTAAGCGAGGAAACAATGGTGAAATCCCTTGAAGAGATGTTTGATGAAAGCTACAGCCAGATTGTTGTGGTACAGAGACGGCCGTGGCTGAGTCCAGGAGTTAAAAGATAACAAAAGTTTATTTGAACAACAAATGGGTATTGGAATAACAAAAAATAGCCTATCATTGGCTGTACAAAAAGCCCCAATAACCCCAGGGAACCCCAAAACCAAAAATGCTGAGAAGAAAAGAACTCAAAAACAAACAGCAGGACAAAGGAATGTCCATAAGGCGTGGTCCAAACAATCCAGAGATCATAGGGCAGGAAACAAACACACAGGAAAGGAGGAGACATTCCTGAGTCGACAGGAGCACATAATTCACAGCCCCCCATAAAACACAGCATCTTCCTCACTCCCATGTAATACTATACCAAACACTCTGTAGCAGGAAGCTCACAGCAGTCACAGTGAAGGTCAAGAGGTACACGGCAGCAGCTAAACACAAAAAGCAGACATCAATCCCAAAACCCCCCACCTTTTCCCAATATCAGCTAGAGCTGCCATAGCAGCTCTCCCAAGGAACAAAGTGGATAAAGAACCCAATAACTCACGAGTAATCTGGAAACCAGAAACCAAGATACAGGAACACAGGATACATGAACCAATAACAAACTCCTTGACCACCGTGAGGGTCAAGCCAAATACTCACTTCTTATATAGCACTATCAATCAGATTCATCAGAGAACCCGCCCTGCTCCAAAGCAGCAGCATTCCCATTCCCTGCAGCTGTTGTACCATGTCCAGATCTCCAACCTAGCCACAGCTCTTCTTGGCTCAAAGGGCCCCACTCAGTTTCTGAATGAGAAGAAGGCCAGTCCTGATCCGTCTGGAACCCCAGAAATGTGCTGTCCCCCGAGTCCGCATTGCATACATCTCTCACTTCCTACACCAATGCTGAATCTAGGTCTGTATCACTTTCCTCTGACTGTAATTCTACATTCCCTGGAAACCCTTCAAATGTATCAGACTCAGAAGGCTCCCTAAGTAGATGCTGAATCTTTCCCCTTTGTTCTCTGTCTGAGTCAAGGCTTGAGGCACTAGCCACTCTCTTTACCCAGCTGTAGGAGCCTGATCATCCAGTGCTGCGCCCCAAACTGAGCTACTGCTTGATGTTACGGCCTCAGCACCTTCCTCCATGCTACTAACTGTAGTAACTGGAGGCTCATTTACAACACAGATGGTGCTGTGGCCAAGAAAGAAACAAACACTATGGAACTCTTTCTGCATGCTAAAGTATTCCTTTCTGCATATTGTTCAAAGACAGGTAGGAATGGAGTACCACCAAAACCCACTGACTTAAAGACTTAAAGGCCATGTCTACACATATACGTTTAAGGACAGTGTAAATATATGCCAGTGTAGTTACACAGTTGAACAACTAATGACACAGTGCTTGCTTTCTTTGAACTCATCCACAGCACATCCATTGAACAATTTCCTACCTACCAAATCAAAAGTGTGTGAGAGGACCATAAATGTGTGTGTGAAACAACTGTCATATAAAGTGATTTAAAAATTATTTTAAAACCAGTCCAAAAATTATTAAAAACCATTACAATAGGAGAAAAAAAAAGAAAAATGGCTGCAATTGAGAGGACAATAGATTTTGTCAAAATTTGTTATAATTCCTTTTTGTTTTCCAAATTTGACTCCTATTGATGCTACAATATTGCATGCTACAACAACTGTATGATTCTTTATTTTTGTACAGTGTCACATAAATGGTACTTTCTTGTTGAAGGTTCAGATACATATGATTTGTTTTACAATGTTGTGTCCCTTTAACATCTCTTCCCGGGGTTTAGGAGATCATCTGGTTTTATGTGTCATAGAAGACATTGGCTGAGTTACACCAGGCCCTTTCCTTTCTCAGTTTCTGTTGTTAGGGGCAATACTTTCCTATGTTTTTATAACATTAAAGGAAGCATGTGAGGCAAATAAGTTGAGCAACAGGAACTTAAAAGCCAGTTGGAATATGTAAATTGACGTGGCTCTTATCAATTAAGATACAAACAATTTTTAAGGGAAAATTTTCATGTTTGTTCTAACCATTTGATAGGCATCTAGCAAGTTTGTGAAATGTTATCCACAGTTCCCATTTTGCTATTGTAGTAGATGTTTGTGGGTATTACACAAATATTTCAGAAGCTACTTTCATTTACACATTCTTTTTCAGGTGTTTACAATTTTACAAAAAGATGTAAGTAATGCTTTGGAATTTCTTGTTGAAAAAGCTCCGTTTGTAGCCAAAAACATGTTTTGGCTAGTTTCTGTTTGATTGCTTTTTAATTTAAAAAAGAATGGGAGAGATTTAATTTCATGCTTTGCAAGCATTTCTGAACATATCCCATATGTTCCCAGAGAATGAGAAGAATAGGCTATTTTTTAATATGCCAGACTTTTCTCAGTTTTTTAGTTAGGTCAAATTCCTTTTGATTAGAATGCAACAGAGTTTTAAAGTGAAGAGCAGAGTGATTGTACTTCTAGAATTTGATTTTCCATGAACCTTTTCTTGTGCATACTTGTAGGACTGCATTGTCCCTCAGCAGATCACTAGAAGAAGCCCTGGTGTGTGTGGGACCTCATCGCACCATTGAAAACAATCCATTTAAATTCTGGTTTCTGCCTCTTGCAGAATTCTGGGGCTTTAAACAGCTTCACTAAACCACAAACCCCAAAATTCTGCAGGAGGCAGAAACTGGATTTTAAGTAGATTTTTGCTCTAGTGTGATGAAGTAGATTGGGCACAAAGAACAAGATCTTCTCAGAAGTGGAACTTCACTTGTGGAACTTTTGTGCAATTGACACCAAATGGGATGTTAACGTTTCAGCAGTAAATGCTGTCTTAATATGATTGTTTCTATTATTTTACTGCTTGAACTGTGTGTCATCGCAAACTTATCGCAAAAGACAAGCTATAAATGTTGTCCTCATATCTAAAAATCCTATCCATCACCTGATGATCAAAAGTTAAAAGTTCAGGAAAACAGAACACCTCCTTTCCTCAACAAAGAATATGACTTGCTGCATACCTTTAACAAACGCAAATTGAATTCAGGGGTCAATTTGCAGCTTTCCCATCTTAACAAAACATATGCCAATAATGGAGGTGTTGTATAAAAACAGAACAAAGAGACAGGTGGTCTAGATGTATGGCTTTGAGAAGACATGACAGAAATGATATTGACTGGGAAAACAAAGGTATGGAAGCTTCTTTGCACGTCTTCTTTATGGATTCAGCTTTTTCATTAGAGGAACTTCATCTTTTTCATTACCAAGATATCAAGGCAGCAGAACCTTTCGCTATTTCAAAATATGATTGTACAAATGAATTTACTTTTTTGGTTTTATCACTTTCTCATTGTCATATGAATCTGCTGGGATGACTAGGCATATCCATGCATGCTAATGTAACCTGAGAATATCTTCTTTCCCTTATGAATACCATAGATTTGAAATGGTTGTTGTAAGCATAAAGAAGTACAAAAAAGAAGGACGTCAAAATACTGACTCATATAACAATCTACAGCAGAACACATGCCAAGTAGGATGAATAATGTTATAATTAACCCCGTGTTTTAAGACAAAATATGAACATTGCTATAGGACACCCATTTTACAAATCAAAATGTCAACACCTATTATAACAGTAATGCTATCATCATCTATAATTTACATACAGAAATGTTATGTTTTCCAGCTCACAGGCACAACACTGTTAATTAGTTTAATTTGGTAATTGTATTGATAATTTAAAAGATTTCCCAGTCTGATATCATGATTCATCTGTGAAAGACTAGGAAATCCAGTTTAATTTCTCTAAAACCAAGATTTTTAAATGATAAACAAACTGATGGCTCCCTTCCCATCAAAAGAGTTGTGTGGTTTCCCCCTTTCCCATTCAGACATAAAACTAAGTTTACAGATGAAGAAACAAAAGACACCCAGCTAATAATAAATGTTTTCATTTCTGTATACTGTTGATCTTTACATGTGCCGCATGGAACTCCCTTTGAAAGCCTTTCAAAAAGCTTCAACGGATCTAAAATTATGTGTTGCTTTTGGTACCAGGTCATAGATAAAGATTAATGAACATTCTTCATAATATGTGAAACATTTAATTTATATAGTGAGTGTACTAGTCTTGTCCTGAGAGTGTAACAGGGACTCTGGCTGTTGCTATAGTAAGGCCAGAATTCAATTGTGTACATCTACTGGATCTTGCCATTTCCATTGGCAATCCTCTCTCCCTCTTCCATCCTTCTGTGTATGCAAACCTGCTCTGAATGGCTGGATTTTTACATTTTTAGGGGCACTTAAGACATGGCTCTTCAGAAGAGCCTATGATTGAGTAACAAGCAGTGACTATGTAACCTGTTTATTTTAATTGTGTAAGTCGCCTAGAGCACTTTTCGTGGAGGGCGACTCATAAGAAATAAAGTTAGTTAGTTGGTGAGATTAACAACCAGTGTAAATGGAATGTCATGGAAAATTGTGGTGAGAAGAAAATGGGAGGAAAGTTGTGATACCATAGGTGCTAGATATAGGAGGTCATCATTGATTATGGAAGCACACCACTGAATCTCAATTTGATAGTATAAGGACAAAATGTGTGTGAAACCTTGTAGATTTTTTCTTCAATTGTGATAGAAAAGGTAAAGGTTTTTCCCTGACATTAAGTCCAGTCATGTCTGACACTGGGGGTTGGTGCTCATATCCATTTCTAAGTCTAAGAGCTGGCCATAGACATGTCAGTAAATACCTCCAAGGTCGTGTGGTCGGCATGACTGCATGGAGCACCATTACCTATTGATCTATTCACATTTGTATGTGTTTTGAACTGCTAGGTTACAAGAAGCTGCTGTTAACAGTGGGAGCTCATGCTGCTCCCCGGATTCAAATCTGTGACCTTTCAATCAGCAAGTTCTCCAACTCAGTGCTTTAACCCATTGCCCCAAGAATGCTTTATGAATCTGATAGCTGCCCATTTCAAATAAGCCAATATGACTATCTCCTGCAATTGAGAAGTGATAGAGAAACAAAATGGCAGAAATATGTTAGGTTTGAGTTGCCTTTCTGAGTCTTCATAATAAATATCTCCATTTAAAAACCACCAATTAGTAGGAAAAGTATCTAATCACTTAAATATTATTTAGTCTCTTCTTTCCATTGAAAGAAAAGATCTTCCTAGTAATAAATATCAAAATAGGCTAACCTTCCTAGAAAATCCAGACCCCAAACCAAATAATATTATTTGTTGATGTCCCTTATTCAACCTTTGTCCCAAAGAGCCTAATATATAGTGTGTGTGTGTATGGAGAGAGAGAGAGAGAGAGAGAGAGAGAGAGAGAGAGAGAGAGTGAGAGGGATAGATATATTTCCATTCTGTATATTTCCACTTTATGAAAGTAGACTGACATTGTTAGATTTGCCATGTTTTTTCTTAGGTTTTCACTTGCCATTGATCTGGGAGGTAATTATTCAAATAAAGGAATTTATATGCATGATAATCATAATTTCTAACAAGAGAGCATATGTGAAACAAAATATATGCAAGAACTGTGGAACTGAACCAATGTCTACATAGCTAGAGTACAGAACTTGCAGTATCCATTTGTCAGTTGTGGGACATGGGCTTTGAGCCCAATATCAAAAGCTTAAATCCGATCTAGTCCAAACTACAGTAGACCTATTGAATCAGCAGAAACTTGATAGGTCAACATCTTTGTAAATCTCAGTGTTTTAATGTGCATGCAGTACTTTAGTTAGCACTATTGGCTGGATTTAGGTCCATACAAACTGAAGAACAGAGCTGACAAAACATTTCCCCAAACACTCATTCATACCAGACTTCCAGATATTCTGGAGGATAACTTCCAGCATTCCCAACCATTGGCCATGTTGGCTGGAGCAGATGGAAGTTAGTCCAGAACATCTGGAGGGCACAAGATTCATCAAGATGGGATTTTACCTTGAATAAAAAAATGTGTTTCATTATTTTCAATTGAAGAGACAACTGCCAAAATAATGGACAACTCCTGGTCAAAATACAAAGAAAAGAGTCTGATTGAATGTCTACCGAGTGAGTAAATACGTTTTCCTTCGACAGAGACATGTACATGCACATGTGCTTGTTTCACAAAATAAAAAGCACGTGAAGCTGCCTGAAAGAAACTTCTCCAATTAATGAATATCAAAAACTGATGCCTGACCTTCAGATGTTGACTAGATTACAATTTTCATAGCTCTTCTGTCTCACAAAATATGGAATGTAGCATTGGGTAAAGCAACTTGTAATGGAATCAAGCACTGTCTCTGCTCTGAAGGCCAAGCTAGTTGTAATACATCATAAGTGCTTAACTTGGGATTAAAGGAAGGTGAATTGATAGAAGATGAATTTGCTTAAGAATGTAATGACACTTTCCATAATTGATGATCTAGAAAGAAAAGGGTTACACAAAACTACTTCAATAATGAAATGGTAAGGATGACGACTAGAGTGCAGATGGTGGAAAACTAGACTTTTATGTGATAAGACATGGTATAGAGGGCATCTTTGCTCCTATAAGGTGGCAATGCATGCAGTGAAGAAAAGGCATGTCACTGAAAATGAAACTTGTTTACTGTAGATGTTCCAGGAAAAGTAGAATGTGTCCATAAAATACAACCCACAGGTAGAGTTAAAATAGTAAAAAGAAATAATAGTAGAGCAGTGACACTTTGACTTACAAGCGATGCAACTTGTGAGATTTTTGAGATATGAGCCATTGCTTAGCTCATTTTTCACTTTGAATTATGGAGCTAGCTCCAAGTTACAACCTAGCTCCCAGGAGGGAGGCTGCAGGAGGCTGCTGCAGCCACTTCATCCTTCACCCACAATGTAACATGGCAACTGAGCAAGGGCTTCTCAAGGGGTGGGGCCAGTGCTTTGTCTTCCCTTAACCTTCCCAGTACAAGGAGGACTTTGTGTGGGCCCTGCGAGCATGCACGTGCGCATCATCCTTCTTTCCCCATCAGCTTTTGAGGCCAAGGTGAGTGAAGGAGTTCAAGGGAGGAAGTGAGTTAGAAAAAAAGCTGGGGGCATGATCAGTGGGGGCGGAGCCAGAGTGCCAGAGCAGAGGGAGGGAGGCCAGCCAGGTGGCAATAGCTCAGTCAGGCAAGAGCAAGAGAGAGAGGGAGATAACTGTTTGCCAGTTCCATCCTCTGAAATATTGTCTCCTCCTGCACCTAGGAACCTTGTGTGGTCTCCCATCCAAGTTGAAACAAGGTCTGACTCAGCTTAGCATCCAAGATCAGCATGAGGAAGAGATTTAAGATGATAGAAGATGCAGAAAATCTGCAAGGAGGGAGCCATTGAGAAAAGAGGCACTGTTGACTCTCTGATTTGGAAGGGAGATGGTTTTTGTTTTCTTAAAAGTACTTTTTATACATTTTTGTTATTTATAAAGCACATTTTCTTTCTTAAAACATGTTAAAATTGGTGTGGTTTTCAGGGGGCCAGAATGTTTTAATACAATTTCAATAGGAAATTTTGCTTTGAGATGAGAGTGATTTGAGTTAAGAGGTTGGTCATGGAACAAATTAAACTTTCAAGTCAGGGTATCACTGTATTAACTTATTAAAGACAAACATAAATACAAAACATAAAAATAAAACACAAACCAAAGTGTGGGTCATTGAATACTTTATTGATTTGGAATGAAATAATATAAAAGGGTGGCATCTTGTTAATGGCACAAGGATTCATAAGTGTGGTCTATGAACCCCTGCCCTTTTCAGCAAATCACAGGAGGCTATCCTCTAGGTCTTAGCACACTTTCCAAAACCTTCAGGTTGACAGTTTTCAAGCTCTGGGACCTATCATTACCCCTGCTACTGCTGCTGGTTATGAAGGGAAGGAGGTGGCAATTTGGAAAATGGAGATACAACTGCTGTGGGCTCCAAGGGGAATCAATTTACTACTAAAAATGAAGTTATGTTTTATTGGAGTGTGTGTGTGTGTGTGGCACTGTCAGCACGTATATTTTTTCATGTTAGCTTTGAGCTTTTTTGACTGCTTAAATAGTACTGAACATGCTGCTCATGTGTTTGTTTCTAGACCCAAAACTATCTTTAGATCCTTTGGAAGCTAGTGTATCCCTCCAATTGATTTGTTTTAATTTTGTTTGCTTTTCATTTTGGTAAAAATAACTCAATGGAATGATACCATTGGAGTCTGCATTACTCACCTTTCCATAGCTTACATGAGCAAGAAAGTGATCTGCTAGCAGAGTCCTACATGAAAGTTCTACTCTTGGTATTTTACAAGGTTTGAAGTGGGAACATATGGTACTGTGGTTTAACATGCCAAGCTGTACAGTTCTTGTAACTGGGCTTGTTATCATGTTCCAAGCACTTGCCACTCACAGCCTACTACAGGCATACATCTTAAGGAATGGAAAAGAAGTATTTGGTTGATGATGCTGTGCTGCATTTCAGTATACCATAAGAAGTTTCCCTAGTCTGAATAAGATTCACTGAAAAATGTGACTAGTTTTTAAAAATAAACAAAGGCCAGTGTGATTTTTATTCATATGTTACATCACACAGCTGATTGTGATTATTTGATATTCCTTATACCAAATTCCTCTTGACCACACTGATACAAAATTCAGATTGATTTGTTGAGATGTCACATTTCCTTTCTCCTGCTGTTTACTTTTCATGAGTCACCACAGAAAAAGCCGAGCATTATCTGGGACCATTATAAGATAGAAGCAAATGAACCATAACAGCACCTGAGGCCCATCCACAAAACACAATTATACCACCTCTTTAAAAATCCAGTGTATGACTTTTTAAAACACAATACAACTAAAAAGTGAAGGCACAATTAAAAAAATCTATGTAAAAACACACAAATTAATGATGCAACTTAAAAGCAGTTTTTAAAAGCACAATATCCACATTAAAATTTTATTTGCCATTACATTTTGAAAGCCAAAAGCCTTCTTCAATAATCTCTTTACTTGCTACCGTGTTTCCCCGAAAGTAAGACACCCCCGATTGTAAGACGTATCGGGGGTGTCGGGGGTGTCGGCTAATATAAGCCGTACCCCGAAAGTAAGCCGTACCTCATCCCGCCGCGCCGCCGCCGCAACCGGCCCATCGGCCGCGGCACACCTCCGGGGCACACCTTTCCGCCAGGCCTCCAAGGAAGGGAGGGGGAAGAGAGCCAGAGGCGTGGCGAGGAAGCGCCGCGTCAGAGTGACGCGCCGCCGCTTCGCCATGCCCCTGGCTTCTTTCCCCTCCCTTTCGTCAAGCAAGGGAGGGAGGGCAGGGGCGGGACGAGGAGCGCCCCGTCAGAGTGACGCACGCTTCCTCGCCACGCCCCTGGCCCTTCCCCCTCCCTTGCTTGGACGAAAGGGAGGGGAAAGGAGCCAGGGGCAGGACGAGGAGCGCCGTGTCAGAGTGACGCGCTTCTCGCCACGCCCTGGCTCCTTCCCCCTCTGCTTGGACGAAAGGGAGGGGAAAGGAGCCAGGGGCGGGACGAGGAGCGCCGCGTCAAAGTGACGCGCTTCCGCCACGCCCCTGGCTCCTTCCCCCTCCCTTGCTTGGACGAGGTGTGCTGCGGCCGATGGGGCCGGTTGCGGCGGCGTGGCGGCGGCGGCGGCGGCGTGGGCGTGGCGACGGGGTACGTCTTGGGTTATATAAGACATACCCCGAAAGTAAGCCGTAGGGGGACTTTTCGGGGAAAGAAAGTAAGACGCTGTCTTACTTTCGGGAAACACGCTAGTAGAAAGACAGCAAGAAGGTGGCCAACTAGACTTCTTTGGAGTCCCAAAACCTGGGGTCAGCCTAACAAACATACCTGGAATAGTGATAAGACTAAGAAAAAGCCTTTCCCCACAAATCTTTAGTGGTCAGGCTGGCTCATATAGGAAGATGGTTTTTAAAAGAATCTGAACCAAACTGTGCAGTGCTTGAAAGGTCATAGCTAGCAGTTTGAATTCTTCCTGGAAACAAATTGGCAGCCAGTTCAATTATTTTGATACAGAAGTTATATGATCTCTATAGCCAGCTTCTGCAAAACTGCAGGATTTTGGACTCTCTGAAGTTTCCAAAACAGTGTCCAACGGCAACCCCATGTGCAGTGTTTATTTATTTATTTATTTATTCTTCGATTTTATATTCCGCTCCTCCCTACAGGCTCGGGGTGCGGATAGGTGGCAGGAGCGGACTGATGGTATGGTCAACAAATTCTGTTCGCCTGACCGCAGTGATCTCGGGGCAAGTACGGGTAAGGCGGTCCCTCTGGTACGCAGGCCCTAGGCCGTGAAGTGCCTTGAAGGTCAATACCAATACCTTGAAGACAATTCGGTACTCGATAGGAAGCCAGTGCAGTTGCCGAAGAATAGGCGTGATGTGGTCCCTCACTGACGAACCCGTCAGCAGGCGTGCCGCGGCATTCTGCACTAGCTCGAGTTTCCGGAGTGTCGACAAGGGAAGGCCAACGTAGAGGGTGTTACAGTAGTCCAGTCTCGAGATGACCGTCGCTTGGATTACCGTCGCCAGGTCGTTCCCGGACAGGTAGGGTGCCAGTCGCCTAGCCTGACGCAGGTGATAGAAGGACCCCCTGCAGACCGCGGAGACCTGGGCCTCCATGGTCAGCAGGGAGTCCAGCTGAACACCCAAGCTCTTAACCGATGATGACGGGCTAAGCTGCTCGCCATCCAGGGTAGGCAACCGGCACCCACCCAGCCCAGGGCGACCAGGCCACAGGATCTCCGTCTTCGACGGGTTCACCTTCAGCCGGCTGGCACGCAGCCAACCAGTCACGGCTTCCAGGCATCGGTGGAAACAATCGGGTACGGTATCCGGCCTGCCGTCCCGTCCCTGGCGAAGCTGGGTGTCAACAGCGAACTGAGAACAATCCAGACCAAAGAAGCGCGCCAGCTGGGCCAGGGGGCGCAAAGACACGTGGAATAATAAGGGGGCGAGGATAGCCCCTGGGGACCCCACACTAAGTGGGGCCCTCCCGAGACCCCCGCCCCCCACACGTTGTCCCCGGCCCCGGAGGAAGGAGGCCACCCATTGAAGTGCGGTCCCCCGACTCGGCGCCGGCTAGACGGTGGGTCAACAATGCATGATCAACCAGTATCAAACGCTGCTGTCAGGTCTAACAAGACAAGCAGGGCAGACCCGCCCTGGTCCAGCTGGCGGCGGTTGGTCTGTAATGGCGACAAGCACGGTCTCCGTCCCATGCCCAATACGGAAGCCGGACTGGTAGGGATCAAGTCCAGCTGTGTCATCTAAGAACTGCTGCAGCTGATCCGCTGCTGCCCTCTCAATTACTTTGCCCAAAAAGGGCAGGTTGGACACCGGCCTGTAATTGGAGGGAGCCAAGGGTCTAAATTCGGCTTCTTCAGCAGCGGTCTTACCAAAGCCTCTTTCAATCCCCCCGGGAAGACTCCTTGCTCAAGGGAGCTATTTATGATCGTGCCCAGGGGGCCACGTAGCCCTTCCCGGCAAGATCTAATAAGCCAGGAAGGGCACGGGTCGAGGAGCAAGTAGTTGGCCTAGCCGCAGACAGTAACTTATCGACAGCTGCTGCGTCCAGCAGTTGGAAACGGGTGAAGGTGGGCCCGCCGAGTGGCGGCGGGGTCTCGAGCTCGCTCACTGTATCAACCGTGGCTGGAATGTCCCGGCGGAGACTCAAAATCTTGTCAGTAAAGAAGTTCTGGAAAGCCTCAGCTGTTGGAGCCAAACCCCTATCGTTTGGGACAGTTGGGATTGTTGTCAGGGACCGAATTGTTCTAAAAAGTTGAGCTGGGCGTGAACTAGCTGACTCTATCAAAGAGGCGTAGTAAACTTTTTTGCCTCCTGATAGCACGCTCATAAGCCTTCTTGAACTGCTTATAAGCCGATTTCGAGGCTTTGTCACGGAGACTCCGCCACACGTCCCTCTAGCTGTCTCCTCCTCCGTTTCATCACCCGCAGCCCTCGGTGTACCAAGGCGAGCGACACTACGGGAATGAGAGAGCGCCTGGGGCGATCTCGTCTAGGGCAGTGGCGAGATTGGTATTCCAAGATTCCACCAGCCCATCGACCGAGTCGCTGGGAGTTCCCAATCCCTTAGAGCATTCAGGAACAGAAGGGGTTCCAGAAGTCTCTTCGGGCGAACCAAAATAGGTACGGCACCCTTACAGGGAGGGGGGGCCTCGGTCAGGCGGACTTCCAAGACACTGTGATCCGACCATGGAACCTCCGTAACGGAGGCTAGGGTCACCTGTATTCCGGCCGCGAAGATCAGATCTAATGTATGCCCGGCTTGGTGCGTGGGGCCAGTCCTACACGGTGAGAGTCCTAGTGCCTCCATGGTGGACACTAGGTCCATGGCTGCTGTTGACGGGAGGTGGTGTCGGCGTGACATTGAAATCCCCCAAGACAATAAGCTTAGGGAACCTCAATGCCCACTCCGCAACCACCGCCAGCAGCTTAGGTAGACTTCCTGCCGGTGCGTTGGGTGCACGGTCCACCAGCAGGAAGGCCACACTCACCAAGATCCCACACCAGGCCCACACACTCCATTCCGGGATGTTCGCCGTCGGAATTGTCCTGGAATTAAACTTGTCACGACTGAGTATGGCCACCCCTCCCCCCCCGCCCCTCTGTCCTCATCTGACAACTGGCCGCAAACCCAGGTGGTGTTAACTCGTGCACGATGACATTGTCGCCTCCTGTAGCCAGGTCTCTGTGAGACAGGCTATGTCGGCCTCTCTCTCTAGGAGGAGGTCCCTGATGGTCCCGGACTTGTTGCGCACGGACCTGGTATTGGCCAGTATCAGAGTTGGAGGAGAGGTACTTTTGGGCTCCCCAACTGCGTGCCTGGGGATAGCTCGAAGGTCAGAGGGCGGGCGAGCCTCTCTTCGGCTCCTCCGCCCTCTCTCATAAGGCCTACGGCTACCGTCCCGATTACCCCTACCCGAGATCACGCATATTGCCCGCCCCTGCACTCCTCTTTCCGATACATGACCTAAGTGTCCGGCCTCCCACTCCCCCTCTGAAAAGGGGGGGGGGGGTGCTGTTGTTGCCCTTCAGTCCGGGGGCCAGGAGGTCCGGACGGCTGAAAAGGTGGGACTGCGGGGGTGGTCGCATCCTTGCAACTCCGGTTGTTAAACCCCGCTCCCCAGAAGGTCCTCGACTTGTGTCTTCTACCTTCCGCCTTGGCTCGGGCCATCGGAGGAAGGGAGGCTTGGTTGTCTGCCGATTTCCTCCTCAGTTCGGAGGACTGCTCTAAAGAGGGTTGTCCTAAGGACAATCTGTGTCTGGGGGCTGGTCTCAGTTCCAGGTGGGTCCTCCTACCCATCGGGGGGGGGTTCCTGGGCATCTGGCCTGAGTGTCAGAGTTTATGGGTTCTTGGTCACCTACCACTGGGGCCTTTAGTTCACCCAGGGAGCCTAGGCCCAGGAACTGGGTCCTCGGTTGGAGGGTGGGGGCCAGTGTCAGTGCTGGCCATGATGTCAGTGGGCCTCCAGCACCTAGATGGCGCTGCTGCTCTTCTTCACCCTCCCACTTGGTGATCAACTCCTTCCCAGGGGAGGCCCTGGAGAGGGTAGACCTCCGACGCCTAGGTGGCGCTGTTGTTCTGCGCCGCCTTCCTGGTCGGCAGTCACCTCTGCCCCGGAAGTGGGCGCTGAGGATGGGCGGGTCCTGCGGCGGGCGGCGGGCGGCGGCGGCGCCCGCGGCCTCCAAGCCGCATCTCGCCTCCCCTCCGAGGGGTGGGGGCCGGTGCAGCTGCCGACGCCCTCCTGCGCCCCTGTGCCCTCTCAGGCTCGTCAATCACCCGATCGTCCATGCCGGGCGGATGTGACGTCAGCTGAGTGGGCGGTCGCCCAAGGCTTCTCTTCCGCGCGCCGGCGCTGATTACGGGTGCGCCTGCGCCTTGTGTCCTCTCCGGCTGGCTGCTGTGGGGGCGAGGCATGGCCTCCTTGAGCGTCCCCAAGGCCGCCCGCCATCTTGCCTCCCCTCCACAGCTCCTCCAGCTCCCTCCTGGCTGTTGGCGACAGTGAGGTGCGTCTCGGTCGGGGGAGCGTCCAGTGTTCCAGCACCCGATCAATGCTAAAGGAGGACTCATCTCCAGGAGCCGACAGCTGCATCGGACAGAGCCCTGCTGCCCTCCGGCACGGCGACCAAGGGCGGGAGGCCCGTGTCCCCGGCGCCTCCCCCTCGCCAGCCCTCCGTCCGTCCCTCACCGAGCCACGATGGAACGTCACTCGGGATGGTCGTCTGGGGGTCCCCTGTCTGCTCCAGCTGGACGTCCCAGGAATGGTCCCAAAGGTAATCCAGGGGGGCCCCAGGGCTCGAGGCTCGACTGGAGGCCTCCTCTTCCGCCCCTACGACCCACTCCTCACTCAGAGCAGGGGGGGGAGAGACATCCACCGCGGTGGTGCCCTCTGGGGCGCCAGCGAGGGCACATTGTGAGTGTTCTCCAAATTCCCTGAAGCCAGCCTCCAATATACCAAATTCCCTCCATAGTTGGCACAGGGACGCCAGTCTCACCCTCTCAGTGGCAGGGGAGTGTGTGCCCCTCAGGGGGTCCCGCTCCTGTCGGGGCCGGGGCCGGGTCCAGGGCGGAGGCGACGGGGGTAAAATCGTCCCCGTCCTCCGCTCCTTCAGCTCGGCCTCCAGGGTCAGGCAGTATTTGTAGAAGGCTTCGTCATCGTCTTCGCATATCTCGTTGTATGGAGGACCCACACCGGCCCCTAGTCGGGTCCGGGGGTCAACTCCCGCCGAGGATGGCGTTTCTCCTGCGTTTGGGATCACCTCGGGTGATTTAGGGGCAGATATAGATAGGCGGCCGCAGAGCGCTCCTGCAAGCTGCTCTTGCACCGGCGCCATCTTGCCGGTGTTGCAGTAATCCAATCGGATGTAATCAAGCAATGTGTCACTGTAGTCAGATCAGACATCTCAAACAATGGGCACAGTTGGTGCACTATTTTAGCTGTGCAAATGGATTTTTGACCACCATCAAAACTTGGATATCCAGATTCACCATGGAGTCCCAGAGTAGACCCAAGCTGAGAACCTGAGATTTCAGGAGGAGTAAAACCCCATTGACACAGGTTGAATCCATATTCCTGGGCCTGCCTTTTGACTGACCAGAAAAAATGTCTGCCTTATTTGAATGTAGTTTAAATTTGTTTGCGTCCATTCATTCCATTAACAACTTATGGTTACCCTCTTCTGGGGGTTTTATGGCAAGATTTGTTCAGAGGAGGTTTATTATTGTGTTGCTGTGAGTTTTCCGGACTGTATGGTCATGCTCCAAAAGCATTCTCTCCTGGTGTTTCCTCCACATCTATGGCAGGCATCCTCAGAGGTGATGTCAGATGGAAACTAGGCAAGTGAGATGTATATATCTGTGGAGTGTCCAGGGTGGGAGAAAGAACTCCTGTCTGTTTGAGGCTAGTGTGAATGTTGTAGTTGAGCACCTTGATTAGCATTTAATGGCCTTGCAAATTCAAAGCCTGGCTGGTTGCTTCCTGGGGGGATCCTTTGTTAGCTGACCCTGATTGATTACTGCCTTTCTCTCATTTTGAAAGAATGTGACTTGCCCAAGAGCAGATAGTAGGTTTTCATAGCTGAGTAGAAATGTAGTTCTATTACTGTCCCTCACTGGCTCCAAGTATTATTGTAGGCTTATGGATATAGCCTTCCTCCAATATTTTAGTCAGCATGGTGCTAAGCCCAAATTAATCAGAAGCAACAGGAAGCCTTATTCTTATGTCCCCATTGTAGGTACTCCAAAGACACCTGACTGATCACTGTAGGAAGATACTGGGCAGAACATGCAATTGATCTAATTCAGGAAAGTTCTTACATTATTAGCATCATGTAGATAAAACGATTCATTGAAGATATACATCTGTCATTATTGATGACTTCTGTTTTTTAATTAATCTAAAATTCAAAAAGTCCTCAGCCTGTTGAAGGATTTTGGGTACCATATTCCAAAAACTAGGTGATTTTCTCATAGCTCTGCTGCTGGCAATGCTGATGATACATGAGACTATCCATTTGTGCAGCATTTGGAACCTCATGCATGGCTATAATGAAGCTTGTTCTGAATAAAAATCAGTGCAAACGAACTGAGAGGTGTGCCCTAAACTAAAGCTGCTAAAGTGATATTATGGTTTAACTGCTTTGGGGATTACAATTTCAGAGACAGTGCCGTATCCAATCCTTGTTTTCAGTCCTGATCGAGAAATTATTCTTCAGAAAGCAAAGAGCCATGAAGTATCTCATTTCAGTTATAAACTTACTGTGACAGCTAAATTATGTCATGCCTCAGTAGTGGGTGGGTATCTGTTATGCTATTGTAGACAACTAAGTTTATTTAAGATGTCAGATATAGGTTGAATTACATGAACTGTGGTCCCAAAAATGAAAAACCAATGCTTCAGTCCATAAATATTTCAGTTTCCATTTCTCTCCAAGGTAAGCTAGAAGCAAAATAATCTGAAATAATTCAGAAAAGTGTTGAGATGTTCTTCAGTTTATACAGTAGCAGAGGTCATGATGTCAAAATCAGAATGGAAAGAACGGTTTTATTTGGTATGGTTTTAAATTTTGGATGGTTACATTTGGCTTTTAAAATAGTGCTCTTCACTGTACATGCTACTATTAATTTAAATTTATAGAATTGATTTACTTGCGATGCACTTTTGATTGAAGATATTTGTTATTTAACTTCCAGATTCAGAAGATGATGAATTCATCATTTGGACAGGTTTTTTCTTTTGCCCTTCCCTAAAGATAATAAAGAAAATATATATCAGACAAGATACTACATAATGAAAAATATATTTCTGTAAAAGCCATTGTAGCTGTACATTGTCACAAAACTTCAGCAATAAAGAAGTCTGTATTTTGTATGTATGCATAAATATATGGATATGGTATCATATTTCCTTTCATAGTAAACCTAGAAGGCCGGGACTGGATTCCTGGTAGATGGAAGAAAATTGGGGCAAGATCAAAATAAGAGTTTGGAGGACTGCATAGCAACACCAGAAATATACATTGTATTAATATTAAAAGAAAAGGAATCATTTCAAAGCTGTTCTGCCATGAATTTAAAACACCCTGTTTCATAAATGGAAGGTGAAACAAAGATAAAATAATATCCCCATGAACTTTTAAGCCTTTCTCTTCCTTTGACATTTTCCACTGCTTTTGTTTATCTGGCTGTCTCCAGAAAAACATCTTTAAAATCTTTAGAGGTGAAATCTCTACTTCAGATAATGTGACACTGAGATCCCACAACATCACAAACAGCAAAATTTAACATTACCGAAGAAAATACATTGCTCAACTTACTGGGTGAGGCTTCCCAGAAGCCCCCTGCGCGGTGGTGGGAAGTTTCCCGCCACTTGGCCAGCAGGCCTCACCCCCATCCTCAGGTCGGCCAGAGCTGGCTGCTCCCTTCGTTCGGCAGCCCTTATAGGACTGCCCTGCGACTTTTTCCAGGCATAGTGTCTGCTTTGCTTGCCCATCCCACCCACTCTGCATGCTGTTTGTGGTTCGTTATTGTTGCCATAGGTTTGGTCATTGTTAGCTCATCACAACTTGGTTGGGGTGTGGCATGGGCCCTGTATCCGATTTTCTCCCCCCCCCCCAAGTGGAAGTGGGGGAACGTCACAGAGATGCTGAGTTGCATTGTGCCAGTAGCACCCTGGCGTGTATATCAGTATTGGTCAGCAGTGGGCTGACATATCATGATCCAGAACCCATGCTTGGCTGCCAACTTTGTTTGTTGTCCTGTAATCAATAAACAAGTTGTGGCCATTTCCTTCTCAACTCGGTGTGTGTGTTGTCATTGGTTTGTCCGCAGAAGAGGTGTCGCCCTTCCAACCACAAATGAAATAAATAGGGAAAACATTCTGATTCTAGAATGCCATGATCTGATCACAGAATCAAATAATCATAGAGTTGAAGGTGACTTAATGGGTCATTCAGTCTAACCCCTTGTCATGTAGGAAAAGCACAATCAAAGCACCTCGACAGATGGCCATCTAGATTCTGCTTAAAAACCTTCAAAGAAGGAGACTCCAGCATGCTCCAAGGAAGTACATTGTACTGCAGAACAGCTCTTACCATCAGATTTTTCTTAATGTTTAGGTGGGCTCACCTTTCCTGCAATTTGAATCCATTGCTCCATGTCCTACTCCCCAAAGCAGCAGAAAACAAGCCTGCCTTCTCCTCAAAGCGACTTTCAAATATTTAAACATGGCCGTCATGTCCCCTCTCAGACTTCTTTTTTTCAAGCTAAATATACCCAGCTCCTTCAGCCATTTCTCATAGGGTTTGGCTTCCAAACTTTTGATCATCTTCCTCTGTAAACATTACAGCTTGTCGATATATTTCTTGAATATTGGTGCCCACAACTGGGCACAGTATTCCAGATGAGGTCTGATCAAAGCAGAATACAGTGGGACTATGACTTCCCTCAATCTGAACACTATATTCCTACTGATGTAGTCCAAAATCCCATTGGCTTTTTTAGCTGCTGCATCATACTGTGAACTCATATTCAGCTTGTGGTCTAAAACTCCTAGTTCCCTTTCACATGACCTTACCACATTGGCCACTGGAATCACCACAAATCATAGTGAATCCGGGGGTACCTGACATGGAACATGGGGAACCTGTCACTCCATACCCCCATATTCCACTGAACCCCATTCCATGGAGGGAGGGAGTATCTGGTGGCCTGATTCCCCCCATTGTTGCTAATGCAACACAGGAAGCCCATATGTTGCTGATTCCACTTTAGTTTAGCCATGGTGCCCTGCCAGAAGTAGCTGTACGTCATTGGATGGGAGCTGGTTGACTCTGTGGCTAAACTGGAGAGGACCCGGCGTATGCTGCTGAATTCAGCCGCATCTGTTGAGATTGCTACTGCTTACAAGCCAGGTGTCACCCATTCTATTTCTGTACATTTCATTTTTATTGCCTAAATGTAGCAACTTACATTTCTCCCTGTTGAAATTCATTTTTTTAGTTTTGGCCCAGCTCTCCAATCTGTTCAGCTCATTTTGGATTCTGATCCTGTCCTCTAGAGTATTAGCTATCCCTCCCAATTTGGTGTCATCTGCATGTTTTCTATACCATTGCCAAAGTCATTGATAGAAATGTTGAACACAACTGGGCCCAGGATAGACCTCACTGGTCACTTCTCTCCAGGATGAGAAGGAGCCATTGAGCACCCTTTGGGTTTGACAAGTCAACCATTTCCCCATCCACCAAACAATGGCATTCTCTAGACCACATTTTATTAGAATCTTTATGAGAATGTGATGGGGTCCTCTTTTCCAGGACAGTCTTATATTTGTGTGCATTAAATATCCTGCCTAGCTCCCAATGCTAGCATCAGAATGTGCAGCACAAGACAGCTAAACGTGTTATAGTCAATTATGATATTGACAAATAGTTAAGCAATCATGTTAAAAACAATTGTTTTATAACTGTTGAGGCATCAAATTGTTACCGGGTGTGAACCGCCTTGAGTCACCTCCAGGCTGAGAAAGGCAGTATACAATGCGAATATGGTAAATAAATAATAAATAAATAAACTCCAAAATTTAAAAAGAAGAGAAAATATTTCTTCCTCAGCAGTTTGTGAATGAGCTACCAAAAGTGCACCTAAATGAAAAAGTCTTTGCCAACCTGTTCCACATTGTTTAGGGCAGAAGTGGAGAAGACTGTAGTACTCTGGGTATTGCTGACCTTACCTCAGCCCTGTCCAAGAGAGCCAATAGTGAAGGAGGATGGGACTTGCAAGTTCTACTCTGGGAGGATATTTTCTGTTTTTTGTTCTATCTCCAAATAGAGAACACATTTCTAAGGGGAAACAAAATTCCTTCTTGAAATCTGGAACTGATGCAGCCTGACATCCATCCAAACCACTTTACTTTGAGAGAAGTAAATATAACAATAATTTATTATCATGATTTTCAGCTGCACAAACAACATTTTGTCACTGGCATCTTCTTCTGCAAAGTAGTTTGTGTCTTTTATGAGGCCTGTGTCATAAAGCAACAGCCACCTTTGTTTTTACAAGGAAGCTGCATACTGAGCAATTTCTACTCCTTGCCATTCACAATGACATGGGGAGGCTTTATGTGTATGAGGTAAGCCACTGATCTGTGGGGGGTGTGTCAGAGGTGAGCTGTTCTAGGGAAATTATAGAAGCACAGCCTCAAGAGTTAATCAAACCGTAGACTGCTAAGGTTGAGGGAGGTCTAATTAATTACATAACACTTGAACACCCTCCGGTATCACTGCCAAAGTGATCTATCTGTAATGGGGGTGCATTTTTCAAATGGGGAAATGCACCCTGTACAATGTGTGCCCCTCATATTTTATAATCCTAGGCCAGTGTGAACATTTCCCTACATTACCTCACTCTTCTAGTTGCCAAAGAAACTCAATCCACTTGTTGAGTGATGGTTTTTTGTTTCTATGTGGCCATCAGAGGTAAAAATCTTTTAGCTTGTCAAAACAGCAACTGGGACATACCTCACAACATTCCATGGATGAACACAAAGACACATGTAGCCAAACAAACATCAGAATTCAGTCAGGATGGCAAATTTTTAATGAAGAAGAACATACAAGTAAGAAATTGCTGCACCAGTCTGCATTTGCCTGAGTCTATTGGTAAAAGCAAGCATCTCCCATTCTCTCTCAATTGCTGACTTAATTGAAAACAAATTTATTTTGCACTTTTGAACACAGTAGCAATTGAAGCAAGCTTAGGACAAAGGGAGAAAGTTGTAGGAGACAGAAACTGTGACTTTTAGGTGCAGTCAGCAAAATGGGAGAGCAAATGATTATTGGACCTTCCCTTCTAAATCAGGATCGCTGGAGGGAATGATAATGCTCCCACCCCACCCATTCAGGCCAAAAGTGAGCCATGCTGTTTTAGTATATCAGGTAGCAAGCATCATTATTATCATGCCCCATTCATGATAGGAAAACTATTATAATAAAGTATATAGTCATCAACTTGTTGAGCTTTTATGGAATCCAGTATTTGCTCTCTTGGGCAGCTGTTTCATTCTATCTAATGGTGGGACTAGATATGACCAGTTGGGTATTTTCATGGCATTGAGATACATACAGTTAATCTGAACAGCAAATTGCTGTTAAACTTGCAGCACAGAAGAACAGTTGACGACACAATTTGGAACAAAGGTGGTCAAGTGCCACCCTCTTCTGATGATTGCTTCTTAACTAGATGTACATTACAATAATAATACTAATAATACAGAACCATGTACAAATACTTGCAATAATAATACTAATAATACATAAAGCCACAAATGTTCTTTTGAGGGTGTGGTGAATCCAAAATTCATGATGAATAAAGAATAACTATCTAAATTTAGCCTTTTGTGATTAAATTGTTTCCCATTCAAAAAATCCAAAACAAAGGTTAAACAAAGGTTCATGCAGGCTTCCAGATATGGTTGGACTAAGGCACTCAGAATTCCTTACCATTGGTTATGCTGTTGTTTCCTTCTGTACTTTGTAACCAGCCTGCTCGTTGTTGTTACTGCTAGGATAGTCAAGAGCCACAGTTCACCAATGTTTGGAGGACAGCACACTCTGTCCCCCTAAACCCCTTCTATTTATCTATTTATTTATTTATTTCCACCATTTCTACCCCGCATCTTCTCAACCCCCGAGGGGGGGACGGGACTCAGAGCAGCCTCACAATGGCAACAATTAGATGCCCAAAACACAGCAAACATATAGTAGCAACCACAATCAAAAATTTAAAATACATTAAATACAGTTAGCATTAAAATACATTAAAATACAATTAGCATTAAAATATATCAAATACATTCGCATAGGTTAAAAACAGAATTCCGTCCATAATAGAAGTCTTAGGTCATGTCCACCAGTTTGCCATTTCAATCCAATATAAAGTGCTGTATCGTGCTAATGTGCAAACGCCTGGTCCCATAACCAGGATTTCACTTTTTTCCTGAATGTCAGGAGGGATGAGGTGGATCGTATATCAATAGGGAGCACATTCCACAGACGGGGAGCCACCACCAAGAAGGCCCTATCTCTCGTCCCCACCAACCACATTTGAGAAGTAGGCGGGAGCGAGAGCAGGGCCTCCCCGGATGATCTTATATTACGAGGTGGGACGTAGCGGCTGATGCATCCGGACAAGTAAGCTGGGCCAGAACTGTATAGAGCTTTAAAGGTCAAAACCAGCACTTTGAATTGAGCTCGGAATTGGACAGGCAGCCAGTGGAGCTGACACAACAGTGGGGTGGTATGCTCCCTGTATGTAGCTCCCGTTAGTAGTCTGGCTGCCACCCACTGGACTAATTGCAATTTCCAAACTGTCTTCAAAGGCAGCCCCACGTAGAGTGCGTTGCAGTAATCTATTCGGGATGTGACCAGAGTGTGGATGACCGTAGCCTTCTATAAACCACAACAGGATTTTATCACTGACTATTTTATAATGCCCTCATGAGATGGGGTTTATTTTGGCATCATATGCCAGTTCTGCGATAGTTTAGACAGGGAGTCAAGCGGCTTCCATCCCACAATGTAATACTTCTTGTGGGGCTCCATGGCTAAATTATTGCAGAACCAGTGTATGGCATTGCAGAAGTTTCCTGTTTTACACCAGAAACAATGGAAGGAAGCCAATGCTTCCCTCCATGGGATGGAATTGTTGGTGAGTCAGGTGATGAGTTGATGAGTTCCCCATGTACCCCGATGGGCACCACCAGATTCACCATGATCTATAGCAGTGGTTCTCAACCTGGGGTCCCCAAATGTTTTTGGCCTACAACAAATCCCTGCCAGTTTACCAGCTGCTAGGATTTCTGGGAATTGAAGGCCAAAAACATCTGGGGACTCCAGGTTGAAAACCACTGATCTATAGCAATTCGGGCAGTCTATATGATAAGTTCGCAAGATTCCTGCTATTCCTGCAGTCAGCTTCAAATTAATTCCACTACAGTTCATTTCCAATCTCTAGAAACAATTGATATTAAACAGTGTTTCAGTGATATGCAGTTTTTTCCTTCTTCCTATTTCATGTCCTCTGACATGAATTCCTAGTTGTATTTATTTCTCCATTGTCTGTTTTTCTTTATCCTTTCACCCTTATAATAATATCATTCTAATGATTAACTTCAGTACAGAATTGTGACTGTATCCCTCATTATTCCTGTTAAGACACCACAAATTGTTTAATTATCCTTGCTTGTGCACTTTAGTTCAATAATAGCTCATTTATAAAAATGGCCTGTGTAATAGCAAACATCATGTTTATACATGTATGATCCCTTTCTGTTGGCGCCCTCTTGTAGTGGGGAAGAGGCTTGCATACCCTAATGAAGTTGTCAGCTATGCTGGAGGTGGCATAATAGTCACCGGTAGGGCCCCCCATGCCAGACAGGTCACAACCGAAGGGTCTGACAAAGAGCATCAATGGGGAGGATGCGCTCTCTAACCTTTTGGCAACCATCCTAAGAGAAGAAAAACTCTAATTTCAAACCTGGGCAGGTGGTGCTCGTTTAACCCTGTAAGGTCAACCATCTAAGAGAAGGAAACTCAAACTAAACCTATGACCTGAGGACCTGGCTGCCACCATCCCAGCTTGCTAGGCCCCGGCAGATGAACCTTTGGTTTAAAGGGTGAAACCAGTTTCATGCACGCTGTGCTCCACCAGAAAAATTAATTACACAGGCTCGAAGGACACATCCAACCTCCGAAACATCAATGTGCTTGTAGAAAGCGTGGAATGAGTCCTTCCTGAATCTTAGTTCACGAAAAAAAGCCAAGAGAAGACATGTATGATATTTAAATATTAGTTAACCCATCATTTTCTCCCATCTTTACTTGTTATAACAGCTAAACTAAGCTAAATTAATGAGATTGCTTGTCATCAGCCGACTGAAATCACAGAAATATAATTTGTAAATTGAGTATACATTTTGATGCTCAAGAGAATTTGTTTTTCTTTCTGTCCATTAGAATTGTTTGGTCTGGTTGGCATTTCAGGATATTAATTATATATCAAGTGCTGCATTTTACAGAGGATTAGCAATCATCATTTGAGACTATTGAAATTTTATTCAGTGCCCCTGAGAAGGATCTTTAAAAAGTTCATTTTAATGGATCACTAATATAGTTGTTTGGGGTTCACTGTTGGCCTGCTGAATATCTAACTATGTAAGTAATTAAAAGAAAGAATCAAGAGTAACTTCATATGAGCATCTTGAGGATGCTGAAATGTGCCCATAAAATGTATTGTGGTGTTAATGTACTCTTGCCGGTCTGACTATGCAAATATCATGCAGCCATCCCGATGCCCCCCAATTTTCCTCCTCACCCCTCTGTCTTCTGGCACATTATTTCCTCATGCCAGGAGGGCACGAGGAGCAAACATATGGCAGCCAGGTACTTCTTACTTTACTTTTAGGGGGAAAATTAGGGCTTGTAGGGAGGAGGTGTGTGCTTAAGAAGCTCCAAAAACTGAGATGGCTGTGTGGATTGGCTTTGTGACATGGTCCCTGGGTCCAATCCCACAAAGCCCACACCTGGTAAGATCTTACCTTAAGATCCAGATCTTACCAGGTATTTAATTTGGAACAAGCCAAGAAAACTATTGGATGTCCGGGATATGGACCTGTCTGGATGGGCTCCTAGAGGCATACACACACAAAATACATACATTTTGAAAACATTGTGTCCAAAAATGCACACACATTTGTATGTGAGAGAACATCACAACAATAAGTAGCTACAAGTCATGAACACTGGTGCAACAAAACTAGATTGATTGTAAGGGTTATCACATCACTTATTCTTGCAGGCTGTTCTAGAAGACTTTTTTGATTAAAGTGTAAGGAATACATGCTTTAAAGCAGTAGCAATAATGTCTTGTGGGGCTATAGTGCGAGTTGGGAGCAATTTTCTCTCCCAAGATCCTCAGCTACCCACCGGTAAGCTGGCTGGGATTTCTGGAGTTGACGTCCAAAACAGTTGGAGGGCCGAAGTTTGCCCATGTCTTATAAAATGTTGAATTTATTTTGGGAATAGGGTTCACCACCTTGCATAACTTCAGTATTATTTATTTATTTATTTATTGTATTTGTATACCGCTTTTCTCAGCCTGTTGGTGACTCAAGGCGGTTTAATATTTGAACAAAAACCTCAAGTAGATTTACTGTCTCACAAACAGGAAAGCCTCCAATTGAAATTGAGGACTTTAAATTGCCATGGCTCCATACTAGGAGCCATGACAATCCATCAGAACTAGTAAATCCACTGCCACCTTTTGAAGGGGAACCACTGACTCCATCTTCCACTGTGAAGAGCCTCGGTGTCATCCTGGACTCTAAAATGACGATGGAGGCCCAGATTGCCTCCACGAGCAAAAGGGCCTTCTTCCACCTACGTCAAGCGAGGCAACTGGCGCCCTATCTACCAACAGAGGCGCTAGCTACGGTAATCCATGCCACGGTTACATCGAGGCTGGATTATTGCAACACTTTATACGTGGGTCTTCCTCGGTCAGTAACTCGCAAGATTCAGATTGCATAAAAGGCTCCTCACAAAAACACCAATGAGGTGTTACATAACGCCATCCTTACAGCATTTGCACTGGCTGCCGGTCGAGTACAGAATCCTTTATAAGACCCTGACCCTGACATTTAAGGCCTTGTGGGGCCAGGATCCTACATACCTAAAAGACCGTCTGATACCACCCATCCATCTGAGAGCACCACGGCCAGCCTACGTGAACCTTTTCTGTGTCCCAGGTCTGAGAGAGGCTCATCTGGAGTCCACAAGACAGAGATCTTTCTCCATTATGGCCCCTGTCCTGTGGAACTCTCTGCCGCCAGACCAAAGAGCCATCCTCGACCTGCCTTCATTTCTGGCGGCACTTAAGACATGGCTATTTAGAAGAGCTTATGCATGAGTGACAATCAGTGATAATCTGTCTATTCCAATATTTTAACATTTTAACATTTTAATATTTTAATATTTTAGCATTGTAAATGCCAAGCTGTGTAAGTCGCCCGGAGCATGTCTGTGGAGGGTGACTCATAAATAATAAAATTAGTTAGTAGTTAGTAATTAGAAATCCTGAAATGTGTAGTTTGGTAAGATACTTTGAATTCACTCTTTCTTGGCTAGGGAGCTCTATCCCACTCTCCTGGATAGCAGGAGTGAAATTCGGAGTGTCCTTCCAAAATACAAACACCATGATTCCATAAGATGGCAGGATGATTGGTCAAGTGGTACCAAACCTGCTATAAAGTTGCAGTATACTCCTAGCTCAAGCAGGTAAAACCATCATCTCATAATCCAGGACCAAGATCCAGACTAAGAATTGCCAGAAAGTATGCTTTAACATTGGTGGAAAAGGCTTGAGTTCATGCACAAGACAGATCCTTTCATATTACACTACTATAATATCATTATTACATGGTTTCCTCCTAAGGAATCTTGGAATTTGTGTTTTAGCATGGTACTTAGAATTCTCAGTCAGAAAGTTCGAAAGTAGAGCTCCCTGGACTCCAAAGTTCAAGTGGAATCAAACTGCTATAGTAATGTTGTGCAAAGGGCTCCAGGTCAGCCACCAATTCCCTAGTCAATAAACTCTCTCACCATTCATGAATCAGTCTTATCTAGTTTTATCTGGAATTCCCTGATTTTTAACTCAAAGATCAATGCCAACTTTCTCATAAAAGGCATTTCCGTGTGTTGTGGTCATTTCCTTTATGTGCTGGACCAGAACAACTTAAGGGGTGGTGGGTGGGGATATGTCAGGGAAGAGAACCCTGTCACTTCCTCTAGGAAGCTGGTTGACTAAAATCAATTCCTTTCATGAGCAGACTCAGGATACCAGAATGACAACTTGTTCACGTACATGATGTGTCAAGTCTTCATTCAGCGAACATTTCCCAGAATGAATTAAATCAATGTACAGGCACCTCCCTGTTCTGGTTCACAGCAATACATGGAAATTGAAGAGTAACAATGACTGCAGATTTCTACGCAAGCAAATAATACATTCAACAATCTTCAACAAAGTTCTGGCCGGTTTAAAAAGAGGAAGTTCAACTGTAAGCATGTGATTCATGTATTAAAATAATCACATGCTCTTACGAGAAAGCTTATGTTACAATTGGTATGTGAAAATTATATTGAAAAGGATTAGCTGCTGCAATTATAAATTTTTTTTAAGAAACTAGGACTGGGAACATTTAAATAATTTCCCAGACTAGGACTCTACCAGATTCTATCATATCAAACAAAGTATAACAATTTGCATGTACAGGTTGAAAATGTTTAATTCAGAATTTCAAAATATGAAATACTCCAAAATTTAAAATTTTTCACATGGGTGGCTGTGATTGTGACACCTTTGTGTCAATGTACACAAACTTTGTTTCATGCAATTCACTAAATTTTAACTCAAAGATAAATATCCATATTATTATGAAAATATTGAATAAAATTATCTTCAGGCTATTTGTATAAAGTGTATATGAAACATAAACCCCTTTCATGTTTACACTGGGGCCCCAACTCCAAGGTAACCCATTATATAAAATGCATGTATTCCAAAATAAAATAAAATAAAATAATAATCCAAAATCTCGAATCACCTCTGGTCCTAAGCATTTTTGATAAGGGATAATCATCCTCTCTCTCCCTCCCTCCCTCTCCCTCCCTCCTCCCTCGCTATATATATTTTGCAATATGCTCCAACAGAAGTACTGTTTTGTGAGAATAGCAATAAATGTGAATTAATTTCAGATAAATAGGTAATTTTGGTAACATTTCAAAACAATAATTTAATGGGTTACTCTGAGTTTTCCAGGCTGTAATATAATAACATAACATAACAACATAACATAACATAATGCACCACAAGAGGGCAAGCTGTAGAAGGTAAGCATAAAGAAGAGTTCCCTTCCTTTTTATCCGTTTGACATCTCTCGTCTGTAGGGGCCTGTCCAGACAGCACTTTTATTGCGAAACTCCGGCAATAAAGGAGGGGCTGTCCAAACAATGTTCTGGACAGTCCCAAATTGATTCGCTACAAACTAGGAAAATTTGATAGTGGATTTATTTCACACCTTCTTGGAAGGTGCAGGATAAACCCACTATTTCTGGTGTTTAGACTACAGTCCAGACACCATTCCCACAGTAAAAAAAAGGTAAAGGTTGTCCTCTGATATTAAGTCCCAGTAAACTATGGGAATACCCACCCCTCCCCCCAAACCCCCAGAATCTTTTGAAAAGTAAAAAGAACTTACCAGGTCTACTTTCTGGGGTGGGTGTAGACAGGCACCCAGAAACATCCAATTTTTAAAAATGCAAATGCCTTTAGGACAAAGGCCTGTCTGGATCCGGCCTTGATTGTACTTGCAATACTTAACTGAAAACATTTATTTATTTATTTATTTACTCCATTTCTATACCGCTTTTCTCAGCCCACAAGCGACTCAAAGCGGTTTACAGTAGCAAAAATTCAATGCTTATACATTAAAAACAATTTAAACCATTGCGTCAATATGCAATCATACATAATCAATACAACATAACTCATAGCATCTTTTAGATCCAATCTCGTCATCCAGTCGTTCTATGTTCCAATATTTGTTACACTGCCTAATCAAATGCCTGCTCAAACAACCAGGTCTTAACCTTCCTACAAAATTCTAGCAAAGAAGAGGCCGATCTAATGCCTTTGGGAAACTTTCTCTATTTAAGGCTGCTTGTTTATTTCTTTTAGCATCCAAAGGCAAGGGTAGGACTCACCCAGAAGTCCATCGTCAGTCTGCATCACAACTTGGATGAGGTGTTCCTCATTTTCACTATGCTTATCTTTCTTCTGTGCATCTTCTAGGACAGTACTTTTCAACCTGTGGGTGCCCAGTTGTTTTGGCATTCAACTCCCAGATATCCTAACAGCTGGTAAACTGGCTGGGATTTCTTGGAGTTGTAGGCCAAAACATCTGGGGACCCATAGGCTGAGAACCACTGTTATAGGAGAACATCCAATCAGTGGCTGAAGAGGAGTAGATCTTTCCCATGACAGATGCTAAAGTGGATGGCTGCCCTCTAATAGTCTACCACATATATGCTCCCCATTAGTTCTCCTGGCATTGAGGAATTAGCTACCTCCCTCCCACACCTTTACTTGTAATGAATCAAAATTGTTATCTATGCATTTGATATATGTCACAAATTGGGCATTGCACCATAAGAAAAGATGTGGGTGGTGATCATAGAGAAAGGTCTGTGCAGCCTTCACTCCCCATTGAGGTCCATTTAAGACTTGTCTCACTCTCAAGTGACAGGGAATCAAAAGCATGTCTGTGCACCATATTGGTTCCTGAGCTGTAACCCTGTGGTAGGCAAGTTGAGGTGATGGGGATTGTCAGGCAACAGGTACATTATCTGATACCAAGACTTTTTGCCTCATGTTAAGTCAACACTGTGAATAATGAAGTTGTGATGTTTTTTCTTCAGTCATGACATGAGCCCCCGGTGGTGCAATGGGTTAAACCCTTGTGCTGGTAGGACTGATGACTAACAGGTTGGAGGTTCAAATCCGGGGAGAGCGTGGATGAGCTCCCTCTGTCAGCTCCAGCTTTTTAATTGAACTGTTGAGTTATTTTTATTAATAGCATGCACACATTTGGTTATATTAGTACAGGGTTACAGAAGTTGGAAACTAATACATTTAGCCAATTTATTATTAATAATTTAGATAGTAAAAAGGAGGATAGGATTTCATAATTTTCTAACTTGTATTTATTTGCTGGTCTGGTGTCAGAATGACAAGTCTGGATCCAACTCACTGTGTGCTTTCCTATCATATAACATTTCTGCTCTTGGACATGCAATTTTTTATAAACACACACACACATATATAGGGATATGAGTATTTTAACAATTTCTGCTACATCTGTTTTGAGCTTTCTGTAGGTTTTTTTTTAAAAAAAGAGCTGAATGAGTCATCACAAGTCATTTATAATGAAGAAAAAGAAAAAGAAAAATCACATGGGAAAAAGACCTCTACCTGAGAAATACAATTCTCATTTTTGTCCTGTACTTTCTCAAACGTTAGCCTGTTTCTATAATGAATTGAGCAGGAAACTCTACCCTTTCCTTTGAATGACTCATGAAGTAATACATTTGCAGATTAGGAGGGACACAGTTTGTCCAATGTGTTACAAGGCAGCAAGTAAAGTGTTTGCCCAGTTCCTCACATTCGCCTTCAGTGGAAATGCCACACTACATCATTTGTGCTAAATTTAGAATGAGTGCAGAAGGTTGGTGCAAGAAAACCAAATCTCACTTAACACATTTATTGCTCTGTCTTTGCTCTTTAGAAAGCATTCTTTTCCTTTTCTTTTTCTGCTTTTTCCAATAACATAGATGGCTAAAAATGTCTTAAGGGTCACCATTTCAATCAATCCTGAAGTCATTTAAAACCATCAGACCACATAATCGTCATCATTGATAGATGGGCAATTTATGGAACAGATTGTGCATTCAGTCTGCATGAAAGCTAAATAGGACGTATAGTGCACCATTAAGGCCTCATTCATGTAGCATATGCTTCTGCTGCTTAAAGACCCAGATGTAATTAGGAAAAATGCATTGTATACCAACTACGCACCCTTCCCCTGATCTGTATATCATTTGAAATTTTTGTGTGTGCATAATAATCTCCAGTCTGACCTTGGATTAAAGATATCAGCTGTGTCTGCTTGTTGGGTTGCAGGAATACATTGCAGATTGGTGGTAAAGGGTTGCGGGATACATTTTTCTGCTGTGTTCTGATCATGGAAACTGTCTGAAAAGGTAGGTTTGAAAGGAGACATTTGTGACCCTGACAACAGTGCCGTGATTATAAATATTTGTAACTGCACATTTGTAATTGCTGAACAGGATTCCAGCTTTGATTTTCAAGTGCATTGGCCTAAATCCAATTGCTTGTCTCATCTAACAATAAACCTAGTCAATAAGTTGTTGAAGGTGAAGGCCCCTTCCACACAGCTGTATAAAATCAACATTGAACTGGATTATATAGCAGTGTGGACTCAAGATAACCCAGTTCAAAGCAGATATTGTGGATTATCTGCTTTGATATTCTGTGTTCTGTAGTTGTGTGGAAGGGCCCTAAGTCAGCGTTCATATAAATCCAGTTGCATAACCTCCAACATTTCACAGATGGAAATTTGTATAGATGTGGCCAAGATGGCAAAAGTTAACGAGAAACAACACACACATAGGAGACAATGTAGCAGCTTGCTTTTCATTGAACCTTCTGGAAACGACAGGATTCCATCCCACCTCCCCATTTCTCTTACAAATCAGTAAGTCAGTTGGAAATTATTCAGCTTTTCAAACCAGTGTGGATGGATTCCTTTTGGTTCCCTTTCTCTCTCTCTCTCTCTCTCTCTCTCTCTCTCTCTCTCTCTCTCTCTCTCTCTCTCATCAGTCCTGGGTGAGAGCTGCTGTTTAACCCAATTTGGATGGATTCCCTTTGGTTCCCTCTCTCTCTCTCTCTCTCTCTCTCTCTCTCTCTCTCTCTCTCTCATCAGTCCTGGGCGAGAGCCGCTGTTTAACCCAGTTTGGATGGCTTTCTTTTGGTTCCCTTTCTCTCCCACGTCAGTCCTGGACGAGAGCCACTGTTTAACCCAATTTGGATGATTTTCCTTTGGTTCCCTTTCTCTCCCAAGTCACTCCTAGGCAAGAGCTGCTGTTTAACCCAGTGCGGATGGATTTCTTCCCTTTGCTTCCTCCCCCCCTTACTGGAATAAAACAACTACTTTCAAAGTAAAGACCACCCAATGAAACAGGAAACAACACTTTGAAACCATTAACGAAGGATTCGGAAGTCTCGGAAGTTTTGAAAAGTTTTAAACTTTTATTTCTGTGAAAATCGGAATTGACTTTAGATCCGAACCACCAGCTCCCCCTACATCTGAAACGGGGTTTGAACCATTTTTTTAAAAATCAAACAAGCCTAGTGCAAGGACAGATGTCTTCACTGTGTCTTGTTGTGATCCTCAGGTTGTGCCAGTCAGCTTTTGTTTGATATTATTTCTAGCATCCACTTTTTATTTGACAATCAAGCAGTGCTTCTTGTAAGTCAGAGAATGGTCCAGAGTAACTCTCAAGAATTATGGTGTGCTGCAATGCTCCAGTGGGATTCCTTCCCAGGTAATCCTCAGAGCTCAAGATGCTTCTCTGTTCTTAAGATGAAAAACACATGACTGCATTTTAGATTAATTAGGAATCAGCTAGTTTTCCCTGTAATAGGCAATAAGAACACCTAAAGCTTTAGAGAGCTTCTGTTCAACCATTTCACAGCTCCCTGCTTGAGTGGTGGAGGCACAAAGCTTTGTGCTACAGTGATTTGATAAATTTTGAGAGTTTTGATCTATACATAATATTCTATTCTTAGCTAACAAGGTGCTGTCACCTAAAATTCTTTTTTTCCATTTTAAAAAAATTGTGAACTTTTGGAAACAAACTCCACAATTGGAGTTTACTCACAATTTACACTAGTTGGGTCTAACTGTTTGCATTTTGACTTCTTTGGTTCCCATGTTTTTTCATGGGGCAATATAAAAGTTTGTAGTAGTGGTGTGACATGGCAGTTGTTTCACACAGTTAGGAAGTAGCTATTTTGTTGGAAAGTTCATTGTGTGTTACCTAAATCACCAATATGTGTGAATGAGCCCCTGGAAATGGGAACCCTTCTGTCAATGTATATTGGAAGACAAAATAATGTGCAATATTGTCAGGTGCAATATTGCAATATCTGTTATTTCCTTTAAACAAACTGTGTATTTTACACTGTTGTCATGGTAATACTTGGCAAGTATTCTGTTATAGTGAATGTGTTTATTGAATCATACTTGTGGTTTTATAACAGTTCAGTTTCTAGCATATTCTGTTAAATTGCAGGAAGAAAAGTTGGCTGAACAAAGAAAAACTTTGATACATGACCATATCAACAACTGAATTGAAGGATCATTTTGAATAACTGGGGTGACATTTGAAACATAGGTGCTTTAAGGGGCTTGCTGCTTGTTCTGAAAAAAAGATGGAATGGGAACATAAGGTACAGAATAAAAGTGGCTGACAGCACCTACTCCATAGATCCAATGCATTATTAAGTAGTTGTAGGCTTTTCCAGATGGAGTACATGTGATTTATGGCTGATGTATTTGTTGCCATAATTCCCAGGGTTTATTCTTTTAAATAAGAAGATTCTATTTTCCTTAATTATTCAGTGGAAACTCAAAGCACCAGCAGAAATATTTTATTCCCACCCACAGAGTCTTTTTTTGAAAAATAAATGCCAGGGTATAGCATACAGATAAGTCATGATATGACAGTGTACCACTTATAGCAGCCCTGCATTGGTCACTTTGCTGGCTTCCCAATTCTAAGTCACATAGACATAAGTCAGCTGATGTAAGTCTGCAACATGTCAGCTGATGTAGGTACACAGTTGAGGTATGCTTAGACTTAATTTATACATTGTTGCGCCTTGTGTGCCTTCACATTATTTCCAGTGCATATGGGAAGATTTGTGTAGAGAGATTTTGCCTTTGCTTTTGAGAAGGTACCCAGTAGGTTTCTATGGTTGAATGGGGATTTGAACCTTGGTCATCAGAGTCATAGTCCAATGCTCAAACCATTACACCATGCTGGCCCTTTCATTTTTATATACATTTAATAATAATTAATCAAGCTTTAGTTATGGGTTTCATTTGTCAAAAGTGAGTGGGAAATGTTATTACTTACTACCAAAATTAATCTTCCCAAATACAGTTAAGATATCCATATCCATGGGGGACATTTTCCTGGCTGGAAAAATATCATTACCTGAAATTGTGAATATAAACAACAAATTAGCTTACTTCTGGCCCTAGAATACCATAGAGTTGTATTGGAAAATCTAGAGATTCCTAGAAAGGACACTGTTATATCCTATAAATGCGCCGGTTACCTTTGTAATCACAGTAATTTGTACCATGTCAAAGGGAGCTTCTATAGGGCCTCCAATAAATTCAATAAATGTAAGAGTTTTACATATAGTAAAAAGAAAGCCAGACTTTATCCGTAGGTTCACAAGCCACAATGGAGACAGTTTCCTAATCCAATAAAGTTAATGTGTGCCATTGGTCATGGTGGATTTTTTTTCTGTTTCGTGGGCATCTGGTTTCCTCGAACTATGCATAATTCTAAGCCATGACTACTAGGCACAATCATATCCCTTGTGCTCTTACCATTCTGTTATTCTGTGAAATAAAAAACCTTCAGACTTACCGGATTTTGGAAATATTTGGAGGTGCATAAAAGACAACGGAAAGAAAAAGCTGTTTTAGTTTTTGTGAATGATAACTTCCCTTTGGCTTCAACAAATGTGAGGCATTGTAAAAAGCCTTTGTGGGGAGTTTGTAGAAACAGATGTAGCATAAAGAAGGAATTTCCTGAGGATTCCTCTGTTGTAGCAAGAAGAAATTATCTTTTTACTGTTCCCTACCCCCTTGGTTTTAAAATCCTTGTTAATGATGGAAGTTCCTAGGAATTTCTTTGGGTGAAGAAAACATCATATGGAGCTCCAGAAACAAAACCTAAGGCTTTCAGATACTTTTTTCTAGTCTGAAGGGGCCGTATAACTAGGGTTGCCAAATTAATGCAAGATGGAGCTCCAGTAACTTTAATTTTAACCGATCTTTCAGCAGGATAAAGACCCGTAAGCTCTGTTAAGCTGGACAGAGGAATTTATTCTCCTTCATCTTCCAGTTTGCAGCCACAGCTGTTCCCTACCTATATGATGACAATAATTGAGTTGAATTGCTCCTCCTTCCACTCTTCATGAAGGAGGTAATACCAAAGTTAAAATAGATATAGTACTATGACTGCTTAGCATGAAATGGCCCCTGGTGTATTTTCCAAATGACTCCCAGGCAATATTCATAGGTGGCTCAAACCAAATCCACAATCTTCCAATTGGAGAGAGATTTCTCTATTTTTCTTGTTCATCTCACTTGAAACATGGTGACTTTGAACAGGAGACTCTACAAATATACATTCTCTGACTGACTGTGATTAGGATTCCCAATTGCAAGTCAAACAGTGGAGAGTAAGATTGCTTTCTGCTGCTCCAGAGACTAGGATATGGAGTAATTGATTCAAATTACAGGGAAAGAGATTCCACCTACACTTTAGGAAGAATTTCTGGATTACAATACCTGCTGGCATTAGAATACGCTGCCTTGGAATGTGGTGGAGTCTCTTTCTCTCAAGGTTTTAAAATAGAGGATGGATAGCCATCTATTGGGAGTGCTTTGACTGTAGAAGTTTGGACTGAATGGATATTGAGGTCTCTTCCAACTCTATGATTATATAAGAAGAGTCATGAGACTAGAGACATCAAGCTACGAACTCCAGGATTCCATACAATGGAGTAATTATACTAGAGTAGAAGGTCAGCCAATAGATTTATTTAAGTACAGGTCATCTGCAGGCCATCTTGGGTTTTTTTAATAGAGGAAGCATAGCCATACAGAAAACAAGTTTTATGTTCAATGAGGTAGTGATCATTCTAGTAGTATTTCCTTGAAATGTTTGTCTCCCAGTTAGTTCTCAGAAATTGGAAATGTTTTTCTTTGTTAATTTGTTTCTTTTATATTTTTTTAAGATTGTGGCCTTGAATTTCAGTTTGATTTCTATTAGACTAAACTTGAATTTTTCAATATTTTAATAATATTTTCTTTTGTTGCCTTGACTTAGAAAATGCATTTTGAAATGATTGCTGACAACTCTGAACCATGAGAATAGAATGCTATAACTATGAACATAATAAAGGTGCGTGTGTGTATGGGGATATTAAAGAGCTTCAACCAAAAGTATTGATGTCCTTTTGCTATTATTTATTATTATTATTTATTTCGATTTGATAAACCGCCCCTCCCAAGGCTCAGGGCGGCTCACAGCATATAAAAACAGCATATACGACAGCATATAAAACAGCATATAAAAACAGCATATAAAACAGCATATAAAACAGCATATAATAATAATAATAATAATAATAATAATAATGGAGTGGTCTGTAGTAAACCATTAACATGTAAAGGCTTTTCCTCAGGACTCCCAACCTGTTCTGTTTATCTGTAAAACAGATTTACAAAAATTAGTCTTTTGTTCCCCTCTTTCATAAAAAATGAACCATCATTTCCCTCTTACTTTTCCTAAGTTTAGAAAAAAAATAGCATCAGCTGTATAAGAGGTAAACAATAATAAGTGACATATTTTGAAATGGCAACTAACATCAAGAAAGCAGTCTCATTGGTCAACCAGGGCTAAATTTAGATGCACCTAGGACAAATGCTGTGCATAAATCGTTGAAGAGATATAACTAAAATGACCTTATTTTTGTCCAAACTTTAAAAAAGTGGTTCAAAGTGCTGAAGCTATTTGAGCATAGAGTTTAGCACCTTGGATAGATTAAAGTTTAGATTAAAATTTTGATTAAACCTAAATGTATACTAAATTTTACTTTAGGAAATTCAAATTTAGTAATGAGTGTTGTGGATTTCATTTTCTGTCTTTCCGACATTTTCTTGAAATTGAAAAATTATATTTGAAAACAAAGCCTTTATTTTGTAGCATGTGAACGTGAAAGTGATATTTAACAAGACATTTATCTAAGCATAAAGGGAAGATATTTATCTAAGTATGATTTCCCTTGGGTCCAGTTTTTACTTAGGACCTAGATGCACTGTAGAAAGTATCAGGACTTTTCAAGACTTTTTGTTTCAGTTCAGAGTCCTGCATATCCCGCCTTCCACCTCCAAATACTTCTTGAGGTATTTTGGTTTTTGTTTGTTTCAAAGTGTCATTTTCCACAGGACTTCTGAACCACATCGTTATTTTACTCCCCATTCCACTTCTTTGAGGGTTCTGTTAGGCTTGTATGCATATGTGTTTACCTTGATCTCTATATTCCCTTGCTCTCTCTGTCTTAACTCTTTTTATTCACTCCCTAGCTTTGCCCAGGTTATCAGTTGTCCAATCAAAATAAATCAAAACAAAAGTACTGATCATTCCTCATTTATTATATCCAATCAAACTAGAGGTCTTAGCCACAACCTTCCCCGCAATACAGTCGGAGTCTTTGACTGGCTGCCACTCTAGTTGGATCAGTCATTATATTTACTAGGAGGTGTTACTGGTCATATCTTACACTTCAGAGTGCTGCAAAAAGCACTGGTGTTACCTTCTCTTTTCTTATTTACGTTTGAGAAGGCATTTTGTCCCCAACTTAAGCTACCACTAGGATTTCAATGAGACAGACATACACATTCCAACACATCTAGCTTCCTGCATGCAATCATATATCTTATATGCTATATAGTATTTAGCTTATACCATGTTATCCTCTATATTTTATAGTATATTCCCAGGCCACAAAGCTAGCTACTGAATAAGTGTGCCCTGTAACGTGAGAGTATATGTAAACCATTTGAAATAAATGAGTCTCTGGAGGCTCTAATTAAAAAGGCACATTTTGACTTGAAGGTGGGGAAAAGCTGAACATTGAAACCAGTTGAACTTTGATGGGGAAGTCATTTCACAACTGCAGCATCAAAAAGGACAATTTTGAATTGTTCCAAATGTTGGGACACAGAGAAGGCTCCCTCTTGTAAACCTCAGGTCTCAGATGGTATATATGTAGAGAGGCACAACTTCAAGTATTGAGGTCCCATGCCATTTATGGCTTTAAGTCACCAGGATCTTTATTTCAGACTAAATGCTAAACTAAATGTAACCCTATTTGCACTAAAGGGTGTGTAGGACTTTTGGGTGATGTTTTATATAACAACTCCAACAGCCTCTTCTTGTTTCACATGATGTCTAGAATTTTTGAAAAATAAAGTCCAAAGTACAGAAGTCCAATATTTTCTTCTATTTCCACTACAGAGTAAAGATGAACTTGATCTCTAAATGCACAGAAGAATTTGTATCTCCATCTGTCATGGGATGCTGGTCATATTTTAGCTATACCTGAGAGACATACATTAATTGTATGGCATTTAAATGCCACCCCTTCACAGCAAAAAGAAGCAACAGGTTCTTGTAATGTATCAACATGATATAATGCCTACTTCTTAGTCACATGGAACAAGAGTTGGAAACTGATGATTTAAATATGATTTTTTCCAGGCACACAATTACTTTTGTACCAATGCCTTTAAAAACAAGAAGGGAATGATTTATATAGTGGAAACATTTAGATATTTTTTCTTCTTTTTTTCAAAGAAACATTTACATTTCTTTTTGAATAAACAAGTGACTCAAAAATACTTTATGTTGAAATCCATCCCATTCATAACTTTGTTTTGAAGGTCATAAGTGAATGTTATGCCCCGACATGGCTCTAATTTCCAATTAGTTTCTGCTCAATGTACAAAGCCCTTCATGGTTTGAGTCCAAGTCACCTGCAGGACGGCCTCATCCTAAACAATCCACCCCATAAACTCAGGTCCTTTAGGAGACACTTACTTCAATCAGCCTGGACTAGCATGCCAACCGTCATCCTGAGGACCATTTCATCAGCTGCCCCTAGACTGTGGGATGACCTGCTGGAAGAGATAAGACAAGTAAACTTGCTGTTAGATTTTTTAAAAGAATTAAAAATGGATGTCTTTTGGCAGACCTATCCAATCAATTTTAAACTGAAATTTCATATTCTTCTTCGAGAGCTCTGTGAATGCACACTTATGAAGTTTGCGCGCGCAGCGCGGCTTCCAACGGAAACTTTCCCAGTTTGAAAAGTTTTGGCGGTAGCTCCGCCCAGCCGGCCCGGAGGGCATAAAAGGCGCCTCCATGCGCGCCCACCCCATTCCTTTGTTTTCCGCCACTTGGGCAACATCGAATACGGCTGGTTGTGTGAGCATAGTATGTCCACAACCAGTTTCAAAAGTGTTTATCCTGCGGTAGCAAGATCCCGGATTGCGACGGTCACTCGAAGTGCCTTCGGTGTCTCGGAGAGGGACACGTTGTTCCTGCCTGCCGACACTGCCAGGCCTTCTCGTCGCACACCAGAAGAGCGAGAGCCCGCAGGCTTCAGGCCTACCTGACGGAGCGTGCTCTCTGCCCTCCAGAGATGGCGACGGCTGTCCCATCTGCCTCCTTGGGGTCCGGGGCGGCTGCTCCGGCCCCTACCGTATCGACCGCTCACCCGGCTGGGAAGAAGCGTCTACGGAAGGAGAAGCACACGAAGTCTGTCTCCTCGAAGACTTCGGTGTCGAAGAGGCCCTGCACCGTGACGACCGAAACGGTTCAGCTGCCCCCACCTCGCCGGTTGTCGACGAGCTCGATGGCGTCGGGCCTCTCCCAGAGGTCGACCATCTCGAAGACTCCCTCCAATCGAGCTATGGAGATAGCTTTCCGGAGGTCGAGCGAGGAAGCCCGTAGAGCCCAGACCAGAGGCCTGGTTCCTGTGACTCCGGGCAAGTCTCTGGAGGCCGCTGCCTCGAGACCGCCATCACCAAAGAGGCGCAGGACTCTGACGTCATCGTCTTCGGTGTCGTGCCCTGACTCCTCGCCTGCCCCTGTTCTCGCTGTGGAGACAGGGGTAGAGCAACACATCTCACCGAGAGACTCTGTCCAGACCGTCGTCAGGGTCCCCTTGGGCCAGACCTCGGTCCGACAACTCTTCGTGACGTCGCCCGACAAGGGCAGACAGACCACGAGGCTCGCCTTGGCACCGGCCGAGCGAAACCTCCCTCCCGAGTCGACAGTGATGGCTGCGGTTCCTTCGACCTCAAGATCACCGCCGCAGTCCCAACTTCCGGTGAACCAGGATGTGGTTCAGCCATGGTCGGGAGACGAGATCGAGGATGGCGAGGTCCCTCGATCGATGAGGTCGGGATCCATCTTGTCCCTCAATATGGACAGAACACCTTCGCATAGAGGCGGTGAGGTGGAACCTTCATCATCACCGACGGACTCCGCGAGAGCCTTCGGTGAGCAGGTGGGCCGAATGGCAAGATCTTTGGGCATGCAGACGTATGTCCCTACAAGATCCAGCGCCTGTCCCGTCTTCAGCAGGGTGCAGGTCGAGGACGCGGCCCAGCCACATCTTCCCATGCTGGAACCCCTGGAAGAGGTGGTGAAGGCGTCGTGGAAGACCCCGTCGACCATCCCTCCTACGTCCGGGCGTATCGAGGCGTGGTACAAGATCGACGAGAGGGAGAAGGAATGGCTGCACGATCATCCAACCCCCAACTCGATGATCGTCACTTCCTCCCAGTCTTCGGGCCGAGAGTCCACAGCCCCCTCCGACCAAGAGGGAAAGAGGTTCGACACGGTCGGAAGAAAGATCTACCGAGCCGGACTCTTGCTGACTAAGATGGCGAATTATGGGGCGTGCATGGGAGCCTACCACCAGATCCTGTGGGAAAGGCCCAACCCTTTTTCCAGGATCTCTCCCAGGAACAACAGACCGCACTCCTCTCCATCTCACAGGAGGCGCAGTCGCTGGCACACCACCAAATCCTGATGGCCCGCCACACGGGCGACACGTCAGGAAAGCTGCTGGCCCACGGTGTCGCCATCCGGAGGCACGCGTGGCTGAAGTCTTCGGGGTTGTCCTCAAACTCCAAAAAGACCATCGAGGACCTGCCGTTCGATGCCCAGGGACTGTTCTTTGCGGGCACGGACGACAAGCTGAAGGCCACTCACGACTTCAGAGTCCTGACGGCCAAGCTGGACCGGCCACAGGCACAGCCCAGACCTCTGTACTACCAGCCCAGGTCGCAGTACCGCCAGTCCCCACGGCCATACTCGGCCTCTCAGCAGCAGCAACAGCAGCAGCCGAGGCAACAGCAGCAACAGCAGGCCAATCGACCTCGCCAGAACAACAAGGCGAGGCCTCGCCACAACAACGGCAATGGACAATCCAATCGCCGCGGTTGACGGGGCGAGGGACGACACCGCCTCCTCGCTAGGTACCGCTGCCACCACCATGCCTCCCCCCAGCCCTCGACCTCCACCACCTCACCCTCCGTTCGGAGACCGCCTGGCCCGCTACATCACTGCCTGGCGACGCATCACCTCAGATGCATGGGTTCTCCGGATTGTCGAAGACGGCTATGCCTTGAATTCGACGAGCCCCGCCAACGGGATTCATCGTCGAGACGGAGCCGTCCGGGGTGATCTTGGAGGAGGTCGACAGCTTGCTTCAAAAGGAGCAATCTCACAGCTCCCCACAGCAAGGAAAGAGAGGCATTCTTCTCACGGTATTTCACCGTGCCGAAGCAGACGGTTCCCTGCGACCCATCCTGGACCTCAGAGACTTAAACGTGTACATTTCGCCGAGGAAATTCAGGATGGTGTCAGTGTCGTCCATTCTCCCGCTTCTCCGGGCAGGCGACCACTTCGCCTCGATCGACCTCCAGGACGCATACTTTCACGTCTCGATCCGGCCTGCTCATCGACGCTTCCTGAGCTTCAAGGTAGCAGGGAGGGCGTACCAGTTCAACGTCCTTCCCTTCGGCCTCGGGACAGCTCCTCGAACATTCTCCAAGTGCATGTCGGTCGTGGCTGCGCACTTGAGAAGGCAGAAAATCCGGATTTTCCCCTACCTGGACGACTGGCTGCTGGCGGCCCAGTCTCCAGAACTACTGCAACAACAGGTCTCGGTGACCCTGCAGCTACTCTCTTCATTGGGCCTGCGCCTCAACGAAGAAAAGTCCCAACTGGTCCCAGCAATGACCATCAGGTTCATCGGGACAATATTCGACTCCGTCGATCAGCTCGCGTATCTGCCAGAGGTCAGGTTTCAAGCACTTCGACGCGAGGTGAACGGCTGCACCAGGCCCGGCATCACGGCGAAACAGATCCAGGTCACGCTGGGCCACATGGCTTCCACAGTGGCCGTGACTCCACTGGCGAGGCTACGCTTCAGGCCACTGCAGCGGTGGTTTCTCGACCACTTCAACCCAGTCAGGGAACACCATTCGAAGAAGCTGTCCCTCCCGAAGGCGGTCCAAGACTCCCTTCGGTGGTGGACTTCCAAGACCAACGTGTGCAAAGGAGTACCTTTCCACACGGTGACTCCATCCATCACAGTGACAACCGACGCGTCGCTGCGTGAGTGGGGAGATCACACAGGCACCCTGTCGATCAACAGGCAATGGTCGACGACGGAGAGGCTCCATCACATCAACTACCTGGAGCTCCTGGCCATAGCCAAGACTCTTCGGGCCTTCGCCTCCCTCGTCAGGGGACACGTAGTACTGGTCAGAACAGACAACATAGTGGCCATGTACTATGTCAACAAACAGGGCGGAACGGGCTCGAGGAAACTCCTGGCCCTAGCCCAGAGCCTGTGGGAGTGGTGCATCCGTCACCAGGTGACCCCCAGAGCCGTCCATCTTCCGGGAGTCGAGAACTTAGAGGCGGACTCGCTCAGCAGAACCAGCTGGTCATCCCACGAATGGATGCTGCATCCAGAGGAACTCCACCGTGTCTTCCAGCGGTGGGGATTCCCAGACGCAGATCTCTTTGCATCGCCGGAAAACAGCCAACTGCCAGTTTTCGGTGCCAGGCTTGCCCCGGATGCACACCGGGTTGCCTCGGGATGCACTCCTGCTCGACTGGACGACGGGATTCTTCTACCTCTTCCCGCCGTTCCCACTTCTTCTCCAGCTCTCGGGGACCGATTGCATCCTCATCGCTCCCTACTGGCCGCGGCAGGTCTGGTTCCCGACCCTGCTCCACTTGACGAGTCAAGAGTACATACTTCTCCCTCACCGACCAGATCTGTTGACTCGGGAGAGGGGGCTGCTCCTGCACCCGGACCTTCCGTCCCTGCATTTGACTGCGTGGAGGATCCACGGGCGTCAGACGTCTCACCGGCTGTAGCGGCGATCCTGGCAGCAGCCCACAAGCCGGCCACGTCGAAGGCGTACTCGGCTTGCATCGCCCGCTTCGCCAAGTTCCAGGCGGACTGGTCCGCCGCTGTCTTCCCGTTCTCGATTCCAGCGGTCCTGGACTTCCTGGCCGGATTGGTCGACAGAGGGCTGTCCATGTCCTCGGTGAAGACCCACCTGGCGGCGCTCACCTGGCAGAACCAGCAAAGGGGAGACCCTTCGCTATTCCAGTACCCGATGGTCAAGAGATTCCTGAGAGGGGTCAACAACACCCGTCCCCCGGTGCATCCACCGACGCCGGGTTGGAGTCTAGACCTGGTGCTGTCCTGCCTGGCATCCCCACCGTTCGAGCCGTTGTCGTCCATCGACCTACGTCTCCTCTCCTGGAAAGTGGCGTTCCTGGTCGCCATTGCCTCGGCGCGTCGGCCTTCCGAGCTGGCGGCGCTCCGGGTCGACGAGCCCTACCTGCTGTTTCTGGCAGACAGGGCCATCTTGCGGACGGACATCACCTTCCTGCCTAAGGTGGTGTCTCCGTTCCATGTCAACACCGACATTGTGCTCCCGGACCTGGGGTCCTCCCAATCTGGGGACAGTGACTCGGCGCTCAGAGCCCTCGATGTCAGAAGAGCCCTCTGGGTCTATAAGGGCCGGTCGGCAGACTACCGTCGGTCGACTAGACTCTTCGTTTCTTACGCCACCGACAAGCTGGGCTTGCCGGTGTCGTCACAAAGACTGTCAAATTGGGTGGTGTCCCTGGTGGAGCTGTGCTATCAGATAGGGTCAAGGGCCGCTCGACAAGAGCAGTGGCCACGTCGACCGCTTTTCTCCAGGGAATCCCCTTGGACCTGATCTGTAGGGCGGCCATCTGGGCCAACCCCTCCACCTTCACATCACATTACCGGGTAGACACCCTGTTTCGAAGGGAGGCGGCCTTTGGTCGGTCAATTCTCAACCCCAAGGGCCTCCAGGGCTAGTGTCTAACAGGCTACCCTGTTCTCCCCTCTATACACTGTTCGATCGACAGTTTTAGGTCGATCGAACTTCACTACCCTGTAAGAGGGATAAGTGTTTGCCGTGCCCCGGGTCTCGGGACACAGTCTACCGGTTAAAGCGCGCTTTATTTCAAATCCTATGGTTCTAGGTCGCACCTGTTGTGCACTTATTGTTGTGAGGCCTGTGTGCCTGACATGAATGGTGCTTGTTGCACTTTATACTGTGAGGCCTGCGTGCCTGGCATGAATGGTGCTTGTTGCACTATGTTTACACGTGGGAGCATGTCTTCCACGCTTATTTATCACACTGTTGATTATGTTATTTATATATATTGCTGGTTGCAATAAACCTGTTTGGTTTTTATAAAAATTGGCTGGTTTGTTCCCACCTCCTTCACCTTAGCTCGGTAAGTCTTCATAAGTGTGCATTCACAGAGCTCTCAAAGAAGAATGGTAGGTTACATACCTGTGACCATCTTTCTTCGAGTGAAGCTCTGTGAATCCACACGAACCCGCCCGGCCGTCCCCTCTATCTCAAACCACCCTTCCTAGTTGCAACTGTGGCGTAGGAATGGGGTGGGCACGCATGGAGGCGCCTTTTATGCCCTCCGGGCCGGCTGGGCGGAGCTACCGCCAAAACTTTTCAAACTGGGAAAGTTTCCGTTGGAAGCCCGCGCTGGCGCGCAAACTTCATAAGTGTGGATTCACAGAGCTTCACTCGAAGAAAGATGGTCACAGGTATGTAACCTACCATTAACGTGCTCCAGAGCCATCCCAGATACATCAAAGGAGCACCCCAATGCCATTTTGCAGTCCAGATAGTGAGCTAGGCAGTCAGCACATTGACACTGGTGCCTCCTGAAGTCTGACACCGACACTTCCACTATTTTCCATCCAGAAGCAGGTCCCCAGCAGAGTGTTACAGGCAACTTCACTTCTGGTGAGGTTTCAAGAGGATATTCTCTTGTGTGATCACCAGAAGTGATGCCACCAGCAAGACTTTGCTGACGAACTGCTTTTGGCGGGTAAAATAGCAGTGTGTCTTTTTGATGTGTGGCCACTGGATTTCCCTGGATCCAGCCCAATCCAGCTGTCTGCACATCAAAAACACTGGGATTACTCCAGTGTTTCCTGGAAGCTCCAGTGGAACCTGTGGTTCCTCTTGTGATTGATTAAACACTGGAAGCAGCGCTTGGCTGTACATCATGTGGATCTCTTGCAGTGGGTTCAAAGTAAGTGCATTTTATTTGGCCCATGCAGACATAGGGGTGGTTATGGTTAGCCTTTCCTTTCTTTGTATTATGTATACAGGATAGTACAAAAGAAACTATATTGGAAGAGAAATCCTTGCAGGTAAGGACCTGTATTAATATTTAGGCATTGACGTTATGAAAATGCTTCTGAAGGATCTCAGCCACCTTAGCAATATATATACTTGGTTGCTATTTGGGGATTGCAAAGATTTTGTAATCAGGCTAAAATGTTTCTGATAGATGGAAAACTGCGTAGGATGTTGTTTTTAAAAACATTGTTGTTTTAAAAAAATAGTTATGGCTCATTTAGACAAAGCAGGAAGAAATGCTGACACCAATTGTGCAATATGGGCAAGGAGAAAGTGATATTCCACTTTCTGACTAACTCTAGGTTTGTTATGGACTTTTTTCACCATGGCAAGGCACTGATATGGATCAGAGCCTGGGTCTTTTTCTTCTGGTAATTTTTCTTGCTTGCCATAAATAGTATAAATGATGAGATGCAGACATAAGTTTTGAAACTGTTCCACATCTCTCCACTCCCCACATGTGCTTTTACGGTGTCTGCCAACAATATATTATGTAAGAGATCTCAGTCTTCAGTCAAGTGTACCAGCATAGCATGAGTGGTTCTTACTTTGATAGACAGTAATACCAGCATGATTAATGTGGTTTTGAACCCTTGGCCAGTCTTGATACATGGGCTTAATCCATAGCTGGGCTCAACTATTTCCTTAAAAGTCTGAAAAATATATTTGTTATTTTCAAATCTTGGTTGTACTCTGGCGGCAGTACTATGACATCAATGACAGCATGATATAATCAAAATCCTTCCTTCCAGAGCCTCTGAGGACTCAGTTGGTGGATGCTGGAGTGGCAACCAGCTTTCTCTCTTTTTTCCTCACTCAATCAGTAAGTATAGTAGCCATCAAGAGAAGGGGAAGGAAAAGGTTACTTATGTTAGTGCACTGAAGCTTGTATATGGGTACAGAACTATTAACTGTCAGTTATTGTGAGTTCAAGTTCAAGTTCACTTTATTATGGTCAATGACCAGCTCATGAGAAGAGGGACACAGTCCCGCTGAAACACATCAGGTCTAAGGGTCGAGAGATTTAAAACTTTAAAACCGTAAAACTCTAAAACAAGGGCATCATTTCCAGAACATCAAGACAACAGTATATCAGAATTAATAGATTTAAAGGGAGGGAGTCTGAAGGGAGGGGATTGGCGTGCTCATGTAGCACAGGTAAGGGAAGTGTAGTCAGATGGAGGAGGGAGCAATATCCATTACTATAATAAAACGACTATAATTAAAAGACTATAATCCCAATTTTCTACTAGTGTGAAATCTTGACTTGTACTAGCTGGTGCCAGTGAGTTAAAAAAAATAATGAAAATGTTCAGTTTCAAAGAACAATGCCAATCCATACAGAGTATAGATAACAAAGGTTTATCATTTTTAAAAGTGGAAAATTGTTTTTTGTTTGCTGCACCATGGCCTTTGAATTAATTACTGATGGTCTGGCTTTATTCCAACTGGATTTTTGATTTGGTTCTATACCCACTGTCCTTCTAGCATTTTTTGACTGACACGAGGCTTTAAGCAGTGTAAATTCTTCCATCAAAATCAGCAAAAATTCCAATTTTGACAAAAACACTCATATGTGAGTATTAAGGGTGTGCAAATCTTTATTTTAAATAGTAAGTCATATTTTATTTATTTATTTACATCATTTCTACCCCACTCTTCTCAACCCCCGAGGGGGGACTCAGAGTGGCCTGAAAAAAGGCAACAATTCGATGCTGATACACAATATAAATACAGTATATAACCATAAACATTAAGCATTAAAATACAGTTAAGATTAACACATAATACACATTCAATTAAGTTAAAACAGTGTTCCGTCCACAACATGAGTCAAAACACCCACTTTGGAGCAGATTGGCTTCCCCTGCGTTAGGTCCAATGCTGAGGGACACCAATCCACTCCAAACTGGGTCAAAACACCCACTTTGGAGCGGATTGGCTTTTCTCCGCCTTGGACCTAATGCGGGGGAAGTCAATCCACTCCAAAGTGGGTGTTTTGACCCAGTTTGGAGCCGATTGGCTTTCCCTGCGTTAGGTCCAACACTGAGGAAAACCAATCCGCTCCAAAGTGGGTTAAATGTGTGTCAGCCATTAACAAAACCATTGCGAAGTTTGGAAGTACAGCCGAATCAATTTCGAAAAAGACTCGGAAAACTTCGGAAATCTATCAGGTACGAAGCGCCAGCGCCCCCTACATCCGAAACGAGTTTTGAACCATTTTTCCCCTGAGCAACCAGCCCTACTACTAACATTTAACCACCATTTAAAAAGTTCATCAGTTTTATGGAGGTTTAGCAAATGATGGCAGAAATATATCAGAATGCTGTGTAGAGGAACAGGAATAGTCAGATATCTTCTTTTCTCTCTGACATAAACATGATTCATTAAACATTGGCAGAGTGTCTACTAAAAACTGAAATTAGTTTTTATAAACCTAAACTTGTTTATCCTTTAGATATAAGCAAGAGTGTGACCAAAGAAATATTAAATGTCTTATTTTTCGGATAGAATTATCTCTTGGCAGCATTTAGTCTTATGCTGTTGCCTTTTGCTGTTGTCTTTTCAAGCTGTTACTAGTAAACAACCATCATATAATGAAATTAAGAAGACATCTGAGGTCATTACAATAGCAAGCATGCACATGTGTATGCAATACTTGAGGGCAACGTTTTGTTGTAATGACACATCTCTCATGATCAGAATTATGATGAGGATCACAGTTTCAAGAATACAGATTCAGCTTCCATCCTAGCTGATTCCAAAAACTTAATAGGAAAGTGAATACAAAAAAGCCTTCTGAAAACTAGGAGCAGAATTAATTAAGCCATTCTTCTTGCATGGGAGCATTTCCTAAATGTTTATGTTCCAAAGCAAGAATGGGAAAGGCTTATATTTTATTTAATTCTTATATACATTTCCACCTGGTCTTTCCACCCATGTGAGAGAGGATAATTCCAGCCAGTTATCCTGCACTTCTTCCAGTGGTCTCAGAACAGAAGACATGGTTGGCTTTTTCTTCACTGTCCTTACAAAAGTCTGGTGTAGTGGGTCAGGATGGGAGAAAGAATTAATCTAATGTCACCCAGTGAGTTTCAGGATGAGAACTGAAACACTAAATCACACCATTTACGTAAAGTGTTGGATTGCAACTGCCAGTGTTATATACCATTGGCAAGGATTGATAGGAGCAGTAGTCCAACCACATATAATAAGAGTTGCTCACCTCTGCTGCAAGGACATATTTATTTACACAGCAGTTGTTATAACTGTCTTATGCCATGCTTTTTATTTGATAGAAGGAGGCTTGCCTATTTTTCTTATGAATGAATATATTTGTAGCTCTATGCGAATGCGTTCTGAGACCTAGCTTTGGTCTTGAAGAACAGAGTATGGTTTTAGGCAATGCCCTTTATCAAGTAAGAGGTGTGACATCACTGTCATCAGAATTCTACTGTCCTAAGATCTAGTGGGGTATAATGATTGGAGTGTTGCACTGTGACTTACGTGATTCATATTCCAATCCACACTGAACTCAGTGATTGACTTTAGGCCAATCATGCTCTCTCAGTCTGGCATACTTCACAGGTGTGTGAGGATGATATGGGAATGAATGCCACCTTGAGCCCATTAGAAGAAAGGCAAGGTATAAATGTAAATAATAAATATAATATACAATTATTTGACGGAACCTGTGAATTAATGTGTTTAATTATGGTAATGGAGCTACCTTGAAGACTTCTCAGATGCCTCAGCAAGCTACACAGATTGGCCGCAAAATACATGGAGCCAAGCTTGTGCATCTATATTTCTGGAGAAGATCTATAGCAGGGGTGGGCAACCTACGGCCCAAATGTGGCCCGGCAGCTGATTCTGTCCGGCCCAGGGAGAAGGGCATCTGGGGCCAGGCACCATTCCATCGCAGGCTCTGTGGGGCCTGTGTCGGCAGACAGGCTGGAGGAGCAGCGGCTTTGGAGTGCCTGCCATCCCTGGAGGCAATCTGGGCCTTCAGCGGGAGCATTTGGCGACCTACGGCGGCTGATCGCCCTGGCGACCCAGAAGACTTGATCGTCTTCCTGGTCACCAGGTCGAATAAGCTGCCTCAGATCGCTGACTGATCCCTCTGCAGGCCTGAATTGACTCCAGGGATGGCAGGCACTCCATAGCAGGGTGATCAGCTGGGGAACGGCTTGGGGCGAGAGCGGGCGGAGGCCTGCAGCCTCCGATCTCCTGCTGCTCTGCTCTCCTCTGCTGCGGTGCTGGCTGGGTCTGCTGGGCCATTCCATCTTGGTTCGCACCTTATCTTCTTGAATTTAATTTAATTTTTATTATTATTTTATAATAATAATTTTATAATAATAATTTAGTAATATAATAAATAATATAATATAATGTTATATTATATTATAATTGCAATATATTATATTGTCTATATATATACTATAATATAATAATTATGATATTAATTTATTTATTTATTTATTTATTTATTTATTTATTGGGGCTTCTTCGCCGCCGACTCCTGGTGGGCTCGGGCGGCTCACAGAGCCAGTGGCACAACGCCACAGGTTAAAACATAAAAACAGTTAAAAACAGTTAAAACAATTAAACAGCAAAATGCAATATAACAATTGAGCAGCAGGAGATATCACAGCCCAGAGAGTATAGACGAGGCCTACTCGCCGAAGGCCTGCCTAAACAAATGAGTTTTGCAGGCCCGTCTAAATGGCAGCAGATCTCTCAGGGCTCTGGCTTCGGCCGGGAGGGCGTTCCATAGTGTGGGAGCTATAATAGAGAACGCCCTCCGGCGGGTCGATGCTAGATGTGCCGACTTTACAGATGGTACTACCACAGGTTGGCCTCTTCGGACCGAAGTGATCTCGCTGGGCAATATGGGGTGAGACGGTCCCTCAGATACGCTGGCCCCAGGCCGTGTATGGCCTTGAAGGTAAGAACCAGCACTTTGAAGGCGACCCGGTGCTCAATAGGCAGCCAGTGCAGATCCTGCAAAATTGGTGTTATGCGGCAACCTGCTGGTGCCCCAGACAGGAGCCGGGCGGCAGTGTTCTGCACCAGCTTGAGCTTCCGGATCGACGACATAGGCAGGCCAACGTAAAGCGCGTTACAGTAGTCTAGCCTTGAGATGACCGTGGCTTGGATCACCGTGGCTAGGTCGCTCCGGGAGAGGTAGGGGGCCAGCCTCCTTGCCTGGTGGAGGTGGAAAAAAGCAGCCTTGCTGGCCATGGAGTCCAACTGGACACCCAGGCTCTTCTTTATTTTTATTTATTTCATTCGGTTTCTATGCCGCCACTCCTGGTGGGCTCGGGGCAGCTCACAGTACCAAAGAGCACAGGTTAAACAACAGTACACAATAAAAACAGAGGTAAAACACATTAAAATGACATTAAAATCACAGTGTACAACACTTAATACTAATAATATATGAATATTTCTTGATATATTAATATGTTAATATTAATTATGCGTAATATATAGTTAATATAGTAAATAAATAAATAATGTAAATTAGAATGTAGTTCTGCCTTTAGGTGCAGCCCTCAATAATATTTTTTGGCTCTCGTGTGGCCCCTTGGAAAAAATAATTGCCCACCCCTGATCTAAAGCTTTGCTTTAAAGCCGTGGATGGCGTAACCTGTGTTTTTTTTTGCAAAAACCTTCACAATGTTGGCCTGAACATCATCTTTTGGAAGCAAAATGAAAGATCTAGCAGTGATACCTGTGTTATTTTCTTGCTGGTAGAATTACTGCTGGGCAACATCTGAATGGTTCCAAGATTCATCTGGTGATCCATGCCATCTTGGGACAAGTTGCAGTCTGTATTTTCCTTCTCTCTTTTTCAAATTGGAAATATTTGAAACATATTAATGCTCACTCAGTGTTTCTAATTACTTATCTCCATTTCCTGTAAACAAGTGTAATTTTGTACAGCTCTGACCTTGCTCATTTGAAGCACTGCAAAACACTATTCATAGACAGATTCATGGATACCAAGTGTATCGGTAGTTACTGAAAAGGACATTCAAGTGCCACCTCGGAGTTGGTTGAGGTAGGCAGGATTTTCCTGAGTACTGGTTGTGGGGGGTCGGGAGCAGGTCAGGGTTTTGCCCTCCCTTCTGCTCGAGATCCCCGTGTACAACTGGTGGGCCACTGTGTGATACAGAATGCTGGACTAGATGGGCTGAGGTCCGATTCAGCATGGCTCTTCTTATGTTCTTATGTTCTTATGTTCTATTGATATCCCTGGAAGAGAACACACACTCAAATCCTTCCCACTGAAATAAGCATGATATGTTTGATAATTTTTGGAAGACAGTCATAACTTTGAAATAGATTTCATTGAAGTCTTTGCTCCATACAAAATATTTGCTGAAATGCCATTTATCCTAGTTTGACAGTTAACAGAAAGGCATTTGCTCTTGTATGAACATGCTGTCTTGTTCCTTTGTGGATCCCAAGACTGGGCCTTCTTTATAAAACTGGCCTGTTATCTCTGCTCCTGTGGAGCCCCTGGTGGTGCAATGGGTTAACCCTTGTGCTGGCAGGACTGAAGACTGTCAGGTTGGAGGTTCAAATCTGAGGAGCTCCCTCTGTCAGCTCCAGCTCCCCATACGGGGACATGAGAGAAGCCTTCCACAAGGATGGTAAAACATCAAAACATCCTGGAGTCCCTTGGGCAACATCCTTGCAGATGGCAAATTCTCTCACACCAGAAGTAACTTGCAGTTTCTCAAATTGCTCCTGACAAGAAAACAACAAAAAAACAACAACAATGCTCTGCTGTTTTGTTTCTGCTTTACATAGGATAACTATGGACCTTATCCCATGAGAGAGTGTGTGTGTATTGGGGGGGGGGGGGTAGCATCATGCAATCATGGTGTTTAGTTCTGTAACATTGCAAATCATTGTTCTGTTATTCATTACCTATCACATTACTTATCACATGTTCCTCCATTTTTAAAAGGGTCTTACTTCAACATTGTGTTGAAGGATCCAAAAAGCAGAAAACCCTGCCATTAAAGGCAAAAAAGCACTCTACAAAAGGTATGTTTGTTACACAATGAAGATTTGCATAGTTAAAAGCAATGGTATTCTCCATAGTAACCTATGAATTCGCGAGTTGGACCAAAAAAAAAAACTGAGAGAAGAAAGACACTGTGGTGTTGGAGGAAAATCCTGAGAGTGCCTTGGACCACAAGAAGATCCAACCAGTCCATACTCCAGGAAATAAACCCTGACTTATCATTGGAGGGAAGGATATTAGAGACAAAGATGATGTACTTTGGCAACATAATGAGAAGGCAGAAAAGCTTGGAGAAGATAATGATGCTGGGGAAAATGGAAGGAAAAAGGAGAAGTGACTGACCAAGGGCAAGATGGATGGATGCTATCCTTGAAGTGATTGGCTTGACTTTTAAGGAGCTGAGGTGGTGGCGGCCAACAGGGAGCTCTGGCATGGGCTTTATGAGCTCTGGCATGGGCTCCATGAGATTATGAAGAGTCAGAAGTGACTGAACGAATAAACAACAACAACATTACTGAAAAGGACTGAGCGGCTGTATTATGGCAGAGTACTGAGGACTCACTGCTAGTTAGAAAATCGCCTACAGGACAGCCTATTTGCCCTCATCATAGATTCAATGACATACAGGTTATTCTGACAGCTCTTATCCCATTTTTTCCACTTTTAAAATGGAATATCCTGGTTCTTGAGTCCAGAAGAAGATCTCAGAGAGTCTTCTCCCTTCTCCCCTTTTTATGTTGGTTTCTGATGTTCAAATAATAAAGCATGACAGAGCTGACAGGAAATTCCCGTGTCATAAATTGTACTTTCAATGGATTACAACTGTTTTTAAACCAGGGTGGGTGGAGGTGTGATAAATTCCTATGTGTTCTACTGTATAGAGTACAGTTCTCTGTTTGAAGAGATCCTTTCCCTGATAATTAAATAAAGCAAACAGTCCAGGATATTGTGAGAGATACTTTCCCTCCAAGCAATCAGACCTCAAGACTTGGTGAAGCAAAATGGTTCTCACTTGACTTGGGAAAGACCACAATGTAACTCGTCTAGGAAGGGAATTTCTTTTCTTTGGACATATGTTTGCCATTGACAGTTAGGGTTGGAAAGGAATTTTAGCCACTCATATGAATGTATTGTCATGGTGGGGCTGTTCCTGATTTTTAAATTTTTTGTTTTATAACCACTCCAAGTTCATTTGTGCTTTTACTAAAAATGGCACAAAAAGAATAGATCTTTTGGGGGAAATAATTGTTCTGGCTCTTTTTTGTCTATATCTACTTGGCAAGAGGCTAAAATTTGGTGAATTGTTTAAAACTGTTTGTGGTAACGATTGTTTCTTTACTGCTATAGGGATGCCAGCACACAAGTCCATTGCAGTTGTGTTATCGTTGCTCGTGGATACAAAGAATGTTGAGCACTTCTCTTCATTAACTGATGCACCAATTAATTTTAGTACAGTTCCAGCATTTAAAACAAAAAAGGACAAATATATATGCAAATAATCTATATCTATATCTATATCTATGATATATAATAAAAGAAAACAACCAGCTTTGGAATATTGAGTGAGAGGGGGAATGGGGGCAGAGGGGGAGAGAGGTGAAGTTTCCCCCCTGATACCACTTTAGTGCTGGCACAGAAGCCAAAACAATTGGAAGTTATTTATAAATTTTACCCATTAATAGCTAAGGATGGGAGAATCATGGAAAGGGGAAGCAGAGTGACAGCAAAAATCCCACAGAATTGTATGATGGGGCCATCACTGAAGGAGACTGTCCAGCTACAATGCCAGTTTGTCTGCCTCACAGACAAAGCCTTAAGTCTTTTTGTGGCTCGTGTAACAAAATGCAATTGCAGGAATAACATGTCCCATTTTGCCGCCTATGGATTATATTACCTCTACTTTAGTTCAGTCTGCCTAGCATCATACAGTCCTTTGTCTCTGAGTGTTAGCTACTCTCACTCAGACAGCAGACAAAACTTGCTGTATACACAGCAATGGACCATCCTGTGCCAAAAAGGCTTTCTCCAAGGTTTGCAATTGTGGTTTCTTTCATATTGCCAGAATTTTGCTTTCCTGCCACTCTCATAGGTTGTCTTGTTTATTAAATAAAAAGTCTTATGGGAAAAAACACAAAGCCCTCAAACAATCTCATGAAAATGTTCAAGCAAACAACATACAAATCACATGGAAAATCGACTTGCCTGGCAGTAAAAATAACAAGTTTTACTAATACCCCACCCCTCTCCTGGAAGGGATTCAGGGCAGCTTACAGCAAGTAACATTTAAAAAATACAAAAAATAGTACATAGATCAAATTAACATAACTTAAAATAGAACCATTACAATTACTGAAAACACAAGAACATAACATAACATGAACACCAAAAATAGCTGCTCTTTCTGGAATAAAAGCATAAAAAATGTTAAAACCATCAATCTTGCTAACATACCTCTATTTAAGACTGATTGTCTCCAAAAGCCTGCTTTCAAAGCCAAGTTTTTAGTTGCTTTCTAAAAATCAACAAAGAGGGAGACAATCTAATTTCCTTGGCATTTCAGAGCCAGGGAGCTACTATCGAGAAGGCCCTCCCTCTCATTCTCTCCAGCTGTGCATGTGACGGGGGTGAGACCAAGAAGAGGGCCTCCCCTGCAGACTTCAGGACTTGAGCTGGTTCATAAGGGGGGATGCAATTGAGCAAATAAGTTGGACCCAAACCGTATAGTTGCTTTATAGGTTATGACATGCACTTTGAACAGGCAGCCAGTGGAGCTGTTTTAGCAGTGGAGTGCTTTGCTCCCTGTGATCAGCTCCTGTTAGTAGCTTGGCTGAAGATCTTTGCACAAATTGTAGTTTCTGAGCCATCTTGAGAGGCAATCCCATGTAGAGTGCATTGCAGTAATCTATCCGGGATATAACCAAGGTGTGGACCACCATGGTTAAGTTTGACTTTCCAAGGTACAGGCATAGCTGGCACACAATGCATGATGGTCTGGGTTCACAGACATGGAAGTCTTTGATGAGGGGGGCAGTGGGGGAATATGTAGGACAATGGGGCAAATTGTAGGGCAGTGAGACAAATCTGTTGCCCAGCACCCTGCATTGCCCGCATCACCCGCTCATCACATGCCCAAAATCGTATCTTTCTGGCATGCTTCTGCACTTTCCCCAGCATGTTTAATCTGAACATGGGTAATCTCTCATGCTCAAAATTCTCCATTGTAGAGCGCTTCTTCAATGCAGCTGGCACAGAGCCCCGCCAGAAATAGCTGTGCAGCATGTGATGAGATCCAGCAGGCTCTGTGCAGGCTCAGTTGGCGAAGTGTTCTACGATGGGAAATTTTCCCAATGTGATGGTGATCCTGAGTTATGGACTTCATGACACAAATCAATTTTAATTTATTTGATTTATGCCATAAATCAATTTTAGTTTATTTAATCCTGAAATGGTTAAGTATATTTGACAATTGTTGCAAGTACACATTGGAAGGATTATGAACTGTCTTGATTTACAATGAGTTTTTCTGCACAATGGCCTTGCTTTGCAACAGCTGTTTTCAGTGTCAATGGCTGTTGTAGTGCTGACTCCTTTTGTTATATACTAAAAAAAAAGTTCCTCTCCAAGAGGCGTTTCTCGCAGATGATCAAAGGATCATGCAAAATCCAAAATAAGGGAAGCAAACCCATATGGTTCTTTGATCACATAAGTGCATCCTGATCACCACTCTTTCCTCTAGAACAAGAAGAGGCTGAATGGGAAGATGTCTATATAACACATGAAAAGAAGAGCTAGAAGTTAATAAAACATCAGTCTGCACGTGGCCAGGTTGATCATCTTCAGACAAGTGATAAGGGTAAAACAGAATTCATAATACAATTTGCAAAATGTTTGGAAAAACTATGTACCTAAATATAACTGTAGCAGTAAATCATGGGATGGCATGCTGTTTCTTTTTATGGTGACTTTTAATGAGAATGGAAAATTGAGTGCTTTCATTTGCTCAGTGTTTGGTACACTCTTTAATGGTACCCCCTGTTGCAGTTTTAGACAGGGTACAGGCTAAAGGCAAATGGGAAAACACAGTATGATTACTAGGAATGTATACAAAATGTTCTCTGTAATTAAGGGAAATAAAGTATTTTGCCTCCACATAGGGAGCCTCTATACATATACATACCCCAGGGGAGGAGCGGGGGTTGGTGGTGGTTCAGATTTATGTCTCCCCCTCCAACATGTAGATAGTAGGGGTCAAAAGCAACCAAAAAAGCAGTAATGTGGTTGGGGCAAGAAAGTACATCCTCACTCTACTGCTTATGGGAATACATTCATAAGAAACATGTTGCTTGAACAAAGCTTTACATGGACTGAAAACCATAACTGTGAATTTGTGGCTGGAAATAATTATATGCATTGTTTTCAAATAGGACATTCTTATTTCTAACACTTTCCTACTGATTTTTTTTAAAGAACATAACACATTGCTTTTTCTTCCATGAATTTTATTGGGACAATCTGATTTGTAAAATAAAGAATTATTTTATTCTTTCAGCATTGCAATTCTGTAATAATAACTGGAAGACCATGAAAAAAGCAAATATTATGATTGGCCCTTAAAATAGATGTTTACTGTCAGTTCGAGGATGTCTGTGAAAAATTAACCACATTAAAATAATATCCTAACTGTAAGAATAGACTGACAATACAACAGACGATCTCCTTCATTGGAAGTATTTAAATGGAAGTTACATGGCCACCTGTTATTTATTATTTATCTATTTAAAACTTTTATATATCTATCTTCTCTACCTCCACAGATGGACTCAGGCTGGTTAACAGCAAGAATTCAATGCACAATTACAATTTAAAACATAAACATAAAATATAAAAACAGCAAAAGATTAAAATACAAGTTAGTTATGCTTTAGAATGATGTTGATTTCCTCCATTGACATCCTTTCTAATTCTAAAATTCTATGAATATATTTTTAAAGTCTTTTTTCCTGGTTTACATAGACTTTGGATGTATTTTTTGAATTCTTTGTATTATAATATGAATGTAAAGAAAGGTGACAATAAGTACCATCTGCTTTACAAGAAAAACGCTCTCTATTTCTATAACATACCTGTTGCAAGGCTATTATTACAATGTGTTGTGATCTATATGGTTTATATCTTTTGGTATTTCAGTATCTGAATTCTGATTTTACCTCATAAATGTTATGCGTTGCAGAAAGCATATCTCCTCATGGGAGAATTGGTGTGGGACAGGTGGAGTATGCCTTATCTGAAATGCTTGGGTCAGAAGTGTTTTGGATTTTGAAATATCTGTATTTCATTTCATATACACCTCATACACATAGATGAAGGTAGTTTTGTAAAATAGCTGTAGTAATTTTGTGCATGAAATAAAGTATGACTACACTGAACCATCAGAAAGCAAAGCTGTAACTATTTCAGTCATCTTTGTGATTAATTGTGGATTTTGGAGTATATTGGATAAAGGATGGTTACGCTGTACAATGGTTGAAAGTGTTGGGTTGCAACTTGTCAGAACCAAGCTCCAGTTCCCATTGAGCCTTGAAACACACTGGGTAATCTTAGATGAGTATCTCAGCTTGACTTTCCTTAGAAAGTGATTGGAAAGATAAACTTGGAAATACAGCCACATGTGTTGCACTGAATGGAGTAGAACAGAATGAATGAAAGACTACCATTCATAATCCAATTGCTAGCCCCAACTGAAGTAAACCCATTGAATCAGATGCTAACTAGTAAGTCCAAAACGTATACAAGTCCACTTGACTAATGGGCTGATGGTAGTTGGGAGAAGAACTTGAATTTAGGCAGTATTTTATTGTTGCTCTTGCCAATGTCACAGCAGCTACCAATATCAGAGGAATGGGCTAGGAATTGCTGCCTGTTTTTCATCATTATTGTGGACATTCTACTTTCCAGCCAGAATATTTCTGCTTTCTAATTATTGATTTTTTTAAAGGATTTAGATAGTTCAGTCATCTTGAAAATATTAAGGTATATAAAATTAAAGCAAGTAAATTAATGGAAAACTAAGTTAAAGCAACAGGTTTGTGGGGGTTTTCTTAAATAATTTTATTAAAAATCTAGTGCTGGTCACTGTTGGCCTTAATGAGCAATTATACATGAGGGAAAATACTCATGGGAAGTTGCAAACATGTCAAAACACATTAAGTGATATCAGACAGTGAGATGAAACACATACATTTCTGTAGTCCCCATTTATCACCCCTTGAAACCATTACTAGTAATATTGTTTCTTGCATTATTTTTCTGTTCTTCTTGTGGGTAATTTTAGTATGTATTACATGAAAGCACTTAACATGTTTAGAAAAAGAAAATACTCTGTCTATTAGTCATGAACACATAATGTTCTTTTTCAGATTTTTCAGTACCACTAGTTACACTGGATATTTTTCATTTTAAATAGGTCTCTGAAATGTAATTTAAAAGACTAAGCAATAAAGTTTTCTTTTTTTTAAAAAAAATGTCATGGCTTCAAGCTTCATCTATTTTAATCAAAAACAGCCTAATTCTTTTCAAGCTTGTATTGTGGTCTTTTTGACATCCTGAAGAGGCATAAGTGAGACCACTAAGCCACATCATAAAATATTTTATTTGCTTTGAGGAACTAGTTAGTATAACTCATGGTGAAGTGCTGTTGTAACAAAAGACCCCTCTGTTATGAGAAAAAGCTTCTTCTTTAGTCCTTGTGTAATAATAAACTGTCTTCTTGCTTTTGACCTATATCAATGTCAAGTTGGGAGATCAGATTTGCATAATTACATCATAATGCAACCCTCCTCAACAATAAAATAACAACCTCCATCATATTAAGTTATTTATTTACTTATTTAATGTTTTGCCTCCCGATAGCCAAAAATTGTAGACAGGGCAATTGTAGATATTTAGGAGTTTCATTTACAAATTGCCAACTTGTGCAGTTTAAATTAAAGTTATTTAGGGAGTACTAAGGGTGGGGGTGGAGAAAATGAATATGGCAAAGTCTAGAAAAGAGTGGGCTTTTATTAAGAATAAGGATGGACTTCAGATGACATATATTTGATGGCAAACTGCATGTATAATTTTTGCTTGTTTGTTGTGGAGGTTGATGCTCTCTTCCTTCCTGCACAATAACACCCCCTTTCATTTCACTGTGATAGTCTCCATCCACAGCTGTTCAGTGAGGGGATGAGAAGTATCTAGATATTTGACTGATGACGTTTGCTTAGATTGCAGCAGACGATGTAATCGTTCAGCATCTGGTTATTGGGCTGCTTAGGGCAAGACCATTCTCTATTTCTCTTCTCCACTGATGTCAACTGATTACTGAAGGACTGTGTAGAGGAGCTAAGGCAGTGAAATACTGCATTCTGGGTGTTGTAATAGGAAGCCATGGAGTAGTTCCACCTAAAGAAATTTTGTTATGTTTGGTGATGTAGGATGTCAGGCCATTGTGCCTTCAATGTAAAACTGTAGTAATTTGATATCACATTAATTTCTATAACTTCATCTCTAGAATTCATACTTAGGTGAAGTATTTAGAATTGTCCATTATAATGTTCTCCATTATTACTTTGCCATGTAGCTTTGTTGGTCTCCAGTAGAAAATTCTAACTAGAGTCAGTCCTCTATATCTGCTAGGGGCACAGAACCCCTATTAAAGTTATACTGATAAAGTATTGCTATTTCTTTTTACCTGAGAGAAAATCTCCTTACGAATTTCTACATCTTCTTGTATGGCTCCCTCATCAACTTCAACTGGAAGCTGAACATAGGAGGACCTAGGGCCCACCTACACTGCCATATACTGCAGTTTGAAGCTGTATTATATGGTCATTGTAGTCCGGTGGTTCTCAATCTTTGGTCCTCCAAGTGTTTTGGACTTCAGCTCCCACAATGCTTAACAGTTGGTAAGATGGCTGGGATTTCTGGGAGTTGAAGTCCAAAATGACTGGAGGATCAAAGGTTGAGAACCACTGGTGTAGCCTCATATAATGCAGATCAATGCAGTTAAACTGCATTATATGAGTCTACAATGACCATTTAATGAATTTTCACATGCTGTAGGTATAGCCCTAGAAATTACTAGATCTCCAATCACTCAGCAGCCAACTGTAAGCTATTTTTCCTGTTGTGATTTTCTCTATGTTATCCTGCCCACTCAGATTTTTGTCACTCTTCCTCCCCCCCCCCCTCCCGCTTGCTCTGCTTCAATTGACAGGAACAATTTATGTTTTATTCACTTTATTTTATATCCTGCCCTCTCTCCTTCATTGAGGAACTCAGAGTGGCTAAGGGAGATTTGTATCACTGTAATCAGAGGTTCTTGTTGTTCAAGTATTATAGGATTTCCTTGGGATTGCTGGGAACTTCGGTTGACTTCAAGGCATGCTACAACGACAAATGTAAAAATATGAGAATAACACATTTTCACTAACTTTCTTATTTCAGCTCAAAATTCATCAATATTTTCTTTGATTAAGTGAAAGGAATAATTTGCTAAATAAAACATTAAAATTAATACAGGATAAATTGTTGTAGCAAATGATGACTCTGCCAAACATTCAGAAATAAACATTTTGGTATACAGTGAGAGTTTGGAATAGCTCACAATGTTCGTTGAAAATGAATGAGCTTTTTAGCATTTCTGTTTACTTTCTGTTTTTATTCTATTTGAGAAACAGAAGAAACAAAGAAAGAAACAAAAATCATTTTTGAGAGTTGTGTAACCCTGAACAGAACAATCCTGAACTGGCGAGAGTCCTCACAGTTTGGGACTTATTCTGTACAAAATTCACACATGACTGTTTTTTGCACAAAACACACACAATTTTCTGCACATATAACAGTATTTTCTGAATAGAAAAATTAATATTTCTACAGAGAAATGCTGTTTTGTGTTCAAAATGGTTCTAATTGGTGTTTTATTTTCCTAAAAAAATGCACATGGTTGATTTGCATAGAGAGCAGCATTTTCTAGACAGGAAACAACATTGTATGCACTGGAATTAATCTATGTTGAAATATTCTTTTCTACACATAAAATGTTGTTTTCAGCACAAAAGAGCTATGTGCAAGTTTTGTGAAGAGTAGCCTCAAATTGCAAATAGTGTTCAAAAGCTACATAGTTTCACAGGAAGTATTCTTGAAATTACACTTACTACTTTTGAGAAGAAATGTACTGAAGAATTGCATCCTTAAGTGACATAACAAAATAATCTCTCCTTTCCATCTCTTCTTTCTCTCTTCTTTGGCTCTATTAATCTTCCTTTCAGTCTTTTTTTTTTTTTTTTTTGCAGAAACAGCTTTTGAAATACTTTATAAAATGTACAGAGCACCTTTGACCTCAAAGTGATTCAGTCTAGTTCTATCCAGGAAAAAAAATCAAAGATGTTGCATCAAATGTCTGGAACTTTGACAAGAGCCAAAATATGCATTCTGAAGTATGAGTAATCTCTAGAATACATAGTAATCAAGCTGCCAGGGAATTCCAGGAGCTGTAGTCCAAAAGTGAAATTTCAAAGCCATGGTGTCTATGAGATTCTGGGGCCTATAGTTTTGTGATGTTGTTGATTCGTTCAGTTGCTTCCGACTCTTCATGACCATGGACCAGCCTATGCCAGAGCTCCCTACTGGCATGGCCATCCCCAGCTCCTTCAAGGTCAAGCCAGTCACTTCCATACATCCTGTCCTTGTTCGGCTCCTCTTCCTTTTTCCTTCTATTTTCCCCAGCATAATTATTTTCTCCAAGCTTTCCTGTCTTCTCATGATGTGGCCAAAGTACTTCATCTTTGACTTTAATATCTTTCCCTCCAGTGAGCAGCCAGGCATTATTTCCTGTAGTATATAGACTAGTTTGTTCTTGCAGTACAAGACACTCTCTGAAATTTCCTTCAATACCACATTTCAAAAGTGTCTATCTTCATTCGCTCAGCCATCCTTATGGTCAATAGGTTACTACATCAATAGGTTACTACAAGGAATACTTTTGCTTTAACTATGTGGATCTTCATTTCCAGTGTGATGTCTCTACTCTTCACTATTTTATTGAGATTGGCCATTGCTCTCCTCCCAAGAAGTAAACATCTTCTGATTTTCTGGCTGCAGTCTGTGTCTGCAGTAATCTTTGCACGTAGAAAAACAAAGTCTGTCACTGCCTCCACGTTTTCTCCCTCTATTTGCCAGTTATCAATCAGTCTGGTTGCCATAATCTTTTTTGTTGTTGTTGTTTAACTGCAACCCAGCTTTTGCACTTTCTTCTTTCACCTTGGTTATAAGGCTCCTCAGCTCCTTCTTGCCTCTTCGCTGGTATCATCTGCATATTTAAGGTTACTAACATTTCATCCAGCATTTTTAACTTCAGCCTTGCATTCATAAAGCCCTGTATGTTGCATGATGTGTTCTGCATACAAGTTGAATAAGTAGGGTGAGAGCATACAGTCCTGTCACACTCATTTCCCAATCTTGAACCAATCTGTTGTTCCGTGGTCTGTTCTTACTGTTGCTACTTGGTTGTTATGCAGATCCCTCAGGAGACAGACAAGGTGACTTGGTATCCCCATTCTACTGAGAACTTGCCACAATTTATGATGATCAACACAGTCATAATTTGTCTGTATGGTGTTCCTTTCAGCAATTGAATGTCTAATAAGTTGGAAAGCGTCCTGAGTCCCTTCGGGGAGTAGTGAGGTATATAAATAAAGTTTCTTCTTCTTCTTCTTCTTCTTCTTCTTAGTTTTAAATAAAACATTTTTGAATGTTGTTGCTAGACAGAAAGAGCCAATGTGAAACATTTGCTGAGCCTAAAAGAAAGTCAATGGCAAACTTCATCTGAAAATATCTTGCCAAGAAAATCCTATGATAGGGTCACCATAAATTGGAGCAAATGTTTTGCTGCTGTAAAACTGGCAAAGGAGGGCAGTGCTTTTTATGACACTTTTAGCGAGCATTTCCGAACAAAGCTAGGCTTGATAAAAGGTAATGTAGATCATGGCCTTACAGCTATTATTCAGTAATTTACAGTTCCAATTAGAGCTATGCAGCATTATTTTCTCATGATTTGTTTAGTCTAACAGATGTACTTAACAGTAACAACTGCTCCTATCTCTTCTATGCTGATGTTTAAAATATCTTGCTAACAGATTACCCTGGGGACATTTTAATGGTTACCAGTGAAAGAATGTGTCAGGGGTACTCAAGAGGAAATCTCTACTTCACCTTAATTTATGTGCAGTTTTGCCAGATGGAATACATGATTTGACACACATTCTTTAAAAGAGGAAAATCCTCAAAACATACACGAAGTCACAGACAGACAGATATATCAGTTCTTTTTTTATCTCGCCTCCTAGCTGAAGTACACAATTCTTAATAACTGCTAAATTGTAAACATCATTATTTACTTTCAGCAATGACTTAAAACCCTCTATTCTGTGTTTTATGTTCTATTTTATTTGCACAAATGTTAAAGAATGCTAATTGATGGTGTGAGTAATAGTCTGATGGATTCATTTGGGTGAATGGCAGTTGACTGTTGTTAGGAGAAAGTAGGAAGAAATGTACAAAGGCACAGCAATTCTGAAGGGAAACCTTACTTTAAAAATATAAGTTGCTTGCACTATATGGTTGAACTTTTATAAGAACATAAAAAACTGTTTTGTGAAGCAACTTCGTACTCATTTAATTCTGTAACTGGACATGAGGGCAGTATGTACTCAATAACACAGTGTCCTGGAGTTGTATGTATCACCACTTTGTCCTCTTCCCAAGGCTACAAAATATCTTGAGAAGATCCCACCAAAGGGATTCCTTAAGCTAGAAATAGGCAATCGTGGAGCATCGAGTGGCTAATTATTGGCCCTCGGTTCCTTTGAGGTTGCAGAGACTGTCAAATAGAATTATTTATTTAAATAAGTAATTTTATTTTGTTTAAATAAATAATGTTATTTATTATTTTAAAGATAATATAATATAATAATATATAATATAATATAGTGTTACATTGCATTGTAATTTGATATAATATAATATAATGTCAATATATTGTATTATGTTATAGTATAATAATTGTAATGTAATAGTAATAATAATAGTATGATTACGGTATGGTATGTGGTATATGCAGTTGGTATTGGTGGTGTTGTATTGTAACACAGTATAATATTGCCAATGATAATGTGATACAATAATTATATCGTGATATTATAATTTATATATTTGTATTACATGCAATATTGCTAACAATATTGCGATATGTTGTAATGTTAATTGTTGTTTTTTCAGTTTGTTGTAAGCCGCTCCGGCAATATTGTTATATGTACACTGTAAGCCACTCTGGCAGTATTGTTGTTTTCTTTTTTTTTTTTAAATAGTCTTTATTCATCTTTGACAAGGATAGACATACACAAAACACAACATCACTTAAAAACCGAGTATACATTACATCGGGGAAGGGGTCAAGAAGGAATTAGGAATGTTATAAACATTCCTACACAATAAAAAGAAAAGCGTGTCGGAAAAGGGGTTAACAACTAACAAAGTTCTGGGTAGGTGGACTTTTAGCTTTTCTATTTCTCAGTCACTTATCGCGTTTCCGTTGCTCCCTATAATTTCCTCCTGAGTTTCCATAAGTTGCCTGTGATATGTAAGAGAAAGAGAACAAATCTGATTTAACATCTTTTATCGTTTAATCTAACTTATAAATTATCCCATCACCTGCTTACAATTATTACACCACCTTGTCGTCTCCTTTCACTTGCTTAAATGTTTTATTTAGGCTTAATGCTCCATCCGTCTTTATTCCCAGTTTAATTGCATTTGAATATTGTACTCCCTTTGACAGTATTCCTGCATACATTTCCAGTCCTGTTTTTTACTACTATCTGATTCTGTGTTGCTTTCCTTAATTGCTTCCGAGAGCCATTCCATTTGGATGGTCTCTATAGAATTTAAGATCCATTCGTCCTTTGTTGGGGATTTGTTAGATTTCCAATATTTGGCACACGTTATCTTCGCTGCCGTGGAGAGAACCAGATATATCCTTTTCTCGTTTTCACTTAATTATATTTTGGGGTCTAATATGCCTAATAATAAGCTTTCCGGTTTTCCTCTAATTGAATTTTAAATATTTTTCTAATTCTCCATTCACCATATTCCAAAACTTCCTTGCGTTTCCGCAGTACCACCATAAATGAAAGAAAGTACCATTTTTTTTTTTTCCCCACAGTTCCTGCAATTCGGTTTGGCTGTCGTATACATTTGTGGTATTTTGTCTGGGTCTAAGTACCACCTGTATACCACTTTTACCCAATTCTCCTTATATCTCGCACATATTGAAGCGCCTATATTTCTCCTCCAGATACCTCTCCATGTTTCTGTATTAATTTTATACCCAATATTCCTAGACCATAACTTCATATATTCTTTTATTCTACTGTCCTCTCCCTCCTAGATACTAATTTTCTATAAATTCTGCCCACCATGTTTTTATTGTTGCCTAATAGGATTTCTCCTAATTCGTTTTCATTTTCATTAAAACCCACTTTCTGGTCTTCCTTAAATTTTTGTATTAATTGGCCATACGAGAACCAGTTTAGTTCCTTTTGCTCTTCTGATAATTGTTGCCTGGTCTTCAAAAAATGTTTTTGACCGTCCCACCCTAGCACTTCTTTATAGGTCAGCCATTTTATATTGTCCAATTGTCTAATTCTATAGGCTTCCAATGGTGAAATCCACATTGGCTTTTTCTTATAATATTCCTTATAATATTTCAGCCAGATCTTAATTAGCGCACTTCTGAGAAAGTGATCCTTAAATCCCGATCTACTTTCACCTTATCGTAGCCTAGGTATCCATGGAACCCGAAACATAAATCATACCCTTCTAAATTTAGCATCTTATCATTTTCTAATTTACACCAATCACTCACCCACGCTAAGCAATTTGCTTCATAATATAGCCTCAAATTTGGTACTGCTAATCCCCCTCTTTCTTTGGAGTCCTGGAGTATCTTCATTTTCACCCTTGGTCTTTTCCCTCCCCAGATAAATTTGGAAATATCTGCCATCCATTTTTTAAATATATTTACATTCTTTATGACCGGAAGTGTTGCAAACAGGAAATTTATTTTTGGGAGTGTCATCATTTTTATAGTTGCTATTCTACCTAGCATTGACAGTTTTAATTTAGACCATTTGTCTAATTCCTTAGTTATTTCTTTCCATTTTTTACGTAATTCAACTTAAATAACTGTGAATTGTTAGTCGTGAGATGCACCCGAGGTATTTCACCATTGTTGTGACTTGTATACCTGAAATGTGCGTTAGGTTCTTCTTTTCCAATTCTTTCATGTTCATAACCATCATTTGGGTTTTTGCCTTATTAATTTTTAGACCTGCTATCTCTCCGTAATTTTCTATTTTCTCCGACCACTTCAACCAGTTTTCTTCTGGATTTTCAATAATAAGAGCCAGGTCGTCTGCAAACGCCTGGATCTTATAAGCATCGTTTTTTATCTTTGGACCCTTCAAGTTGGTATCATTTCTGATTTCCTCTAATAAAATTTCTAACATCCAAATGTATAGCAAGGGTGACAATGGACACCCTTGTCTGACCCCTTTCTGAATCTGGATCCTATTTGACCTATTTTGGTTAACAATAATTCTGGCCGTTTGATTGGCATAGATTGCCTGCAATACATTTTTAAATTTAAATCCTAAATCTACTTCATTTGCTAATGCTTTTAGATAGTGCCAATTTACGTTATCAAACGCTTTTTCAGCGTCTAAAAATACCAGTGCTACTTTTTTATTTATATTTTTTTTATAATATTCAATTAAGTTAATCATTGTCCTAATATTGTTTTTTAAATATCTCCTTGGTAAAAATCCATTTTGATCTGTTTTTATTCTAGCATTTAAGAATGGTTTCAATCTTTCGGCTAATATGGAAGTAAAAATTTTGTAATCTACATTTAACAATGCTATCGGTCTATAATTTGCCGGAATGGATGGATCTTTATCTGGTTTTCCTATGAGGATTATATTAGATTCGGTCCAGGTCTCTGGTATCCTCCCTGTGTCTAGAATGTCGTTAAATACTTTCACCAATATTTCTCCTATCTCCTCTACATGTTCCTTATAATATTCTGCGGAGTAGCCATCAGGGCCCGCCGCTTTCCCTACTTTAGCCTTTTTTATTGCCTGTTGGACTTCTTCTCTGGTTATTTTTCTATTTAAAGATTCCCTCTCTTCATCTGTAATTTTCTCCAATTTCTTATCATCTATATATTTCTGTACCTTTTCTGGGTTAATCTTATCACTCTTATATAATTTTGCAAAAAAGACCTCGAAAGTTTTCCTTATATCGGCCTCCGACGTTATCTCTTTTTGATCTATTTTTAATTTCGGGATGATGTTCCTTTTCCTTTTCTCTTTCAATTGCCAAGCTAGGTATCTACCTGGTTTATTTGCTTGTTCGAAGAATTTTTGGTTCGCAAATCTTATCTTTTTTTGCATTTCCTCTAGTTCGAAGAAATCCAACTGCTTTATCAGTAAATTTATTTCCTTTCTTTTATTTGCGTTAGTGGGGTCTTTCTTTAATTCTTTCTCGGCCTTTTCCAGTCTATTTTGCACCTCTTGTATCTCTCTCCTCTTATTTTTTTTCCAGATAGCCTGTCTTTTCATAAAAAAACCCCTCATATAGGCTTTGCTGGTGTCCCAAATAATCTTCCAATTGTCGTTATCTTTACAATTTATTTCCAAAAATTCTTTTAGTTCTTTCTTGCTCTCCTCTAGAATGTTTCTCTTTCTAGTTAACCACCCTGGGTATTTCCAACAGAATTCCATTCTTTTGGCGTAAAATTCTATTTCAACTGGGCAATGATCGGAGATGTATTTAGATAAAATTTTTGTTTGTTTGGCTCTTGGCAGTAAATTTTTTGAGGTAAAGATATAATCTATTCTCGACCACGACTGATGTCGGTTCGAGTAAAAGGTATAGTCCCTCTCCCTGGGATGCATCTCTCTCCAAACATCAATAAAATCCATATTTTCTTTGAATTCCATAAATTTCTTGGGTAATTTACCCCTTAATTGCGTTTGTATATTCTTCCCATTGCCACTCTTGTCAATTCTCGGATCGAGTACCCCATTAAAGTCCCCCAAGAGAACCAGATTGTTATACACTTGGTCTAGGATTTTCTCTTCCACTTCTCTAAAGAAATTTGATTTTGAATCATTTGGGGCATATACATTACAAATTAAGGATATTTCTTTTTCGTGCTCGATTAGAATTCCTACGTATCTTCCCTCCTTATCCTGGAAGGCCATTTTCGGGTTGAATTTTGGGTCTGCGTATATTACCACCCCCCTTTTTTTTTTTATTTGTCGAAGCCACAAATGCTTCGCCTAGTAGATCATATTTAAGAAATTTTTCGTCCGTGTTTCTTATATGGGTTTCTTGTAGGGCTATCACCCCTGCCCTATTGTTCCTTATTTTTTGGAAAATTCTCCTCCTCTTAGACCCACTATTCAACCCGTTCACGTTCCAAGTTAAATATTTTAGAGACATTTACAAGTCTTTGGTGTTTTCTTCTTCCTGAGTTTCCTCTTCTTCTTCTCCTTCTTCTAACTCCTCGCCTTCGTCCTCGTCTCCGGAACCCGTAGCCTTGTTCTCAATGGGTGGATCTAGGTGTTTTTTCGGGGTCACAGAATAGTCTCTATTTTTAGATCTTTGTTGTCTTTCTATGTCCTCTTTTAGGTCATCTCCAAATTTTCTAAGAAACTCCTTTGCTTTATCGACCGAAGTGAGCCAATACTTCCTTCCCCTGTATGTGGTCATAACTCCCTCTATCTTTTCCCATCGATATCTAATGTTGTTTCTTTTAAGAATATCTGTCAAGAAATAATAGTTCTTTCTCCGTTCCATTAGTTCTTTTGGTATTTCTTTAAGTATTGTTACTTTTTTTCCTTTGTAAGCTCCCCGTCTTTTGAATTGCCATGACAGTATCTCATCTCGCATCGATTTGAGTGAATAATTCACAATCACATCTCTCGGGAGGTTATTTCTTCTCGTGAACCCCGAACTCACTCGATATACTCTATCCGTCATGCTTGCCACCCATTGTTCCGGTTTGTCTAAGATGCTTGCTGAAATTGCTATGATAATATCCTTTATTCTTTCATCCTCCTCCTCTTCAATCCCTCTATACCTTAATTGATGCTCTTTCAGAGCTATCTCTGTATGTATCTGCCTTTCTTCCAAAACTATGTTCTTGATTTCCAGCTCTTTTATTCTTTCCAGGTTCATTTTTTGCTTTAATTTCATTTCTGTATTTTCCTTCTTTAACTCTTTCACCTCCTCCTTTACTTCACTCATTCCTTTATTTAAGGTTGTCATTTCCTTTTTCATATCTTTAAGTTCATTTTTTAATTCACCTTTCATGTCATGGAGCTCACCTTTCAGATCACCCTTTAAATCTCTTATATCCTCCTTCATCTTCCTTCTATCATCATCCCCTCTCTCCAGTAATCTTCTAATATCCTGCATCTCCGCCATCAGCTCTCTGAAACCAAACTCCCCTGCGTTGGAGGCTCTTCTCTGCATCTCCCCTTTCTTTTCACCTTTGTCTGGTTTGCCTCTGGTAGTCATTATTGTTAGTTCGTGCATGGAACTCTTGATCACTGCAATGTCTCGGGGTGCCACTAGATGGCTCTCTTTTCTGGTTGCTTGGCTCCGTTTATCTATTGTAAAGATGTTAGGCCCCTCTCTTCTCAATCTTTCTGCTGTCACTCAGCTGTAATCTCCAATCCGCTTCTTCCAAGCCTACTTCCTGGCCAGTTGAACCACCTCTTCCTGTGACTGATTTCCTTCTTCTTACTCTGTCTCCACCATGTGCTTCTTATCTCTTTATCAGGCCTTTCTCTCTCCTCTCCTCCTCCCCCTCACGGAGCCATGTTGCCAAAGATCTAAAAGACCAGGTAGGTTTATCTCTTTTCCTCCTCTCCCTCTCCCTCCTCTCTCTCTCTTTCAGGTGCAACCCGTCTCTTCACCTTTTCCAAACGACAGCCAGTCGTCTGCCTTCTCCTCGCCGCCCTCACTCAGCCCTTTTACTTGGGACGCGTCTTTCTTTCTCTCTTCCTGTCCTCTCTCTCGCCTTACCGCCGCTGCTGCCGCCGCTAGCAACTGCGCGCCGTCACGCCGTATCAGCTGCCGCTCCCCTCCTCGCAACTCGTCTCTTTCTTCTTTCTTTCGTGTAGCTTAATCCACCACCTACCCTCGTGTGGTGGTCGGCTGGCGGGAGGTTCGGGTTGCCTTACAGCACCCTCGCTCAGCAGGGATCCCTCCGGGTCTCTTCTGTCCTGGCGAGCTCGTCCGGGTCCTTGGGGGGCCCGGATTTCTGCCCGCCTGGACTATTGTTGTTTTCTGTAAGCCACTCTGAGTCCCCTTTGGGGTTGAGAAGGGTGGCATATAAAAATAGTAAATAAATAAATAAATAAATAAAATGCAATAACAAAAATCCTAAAATAGCTATAAATGAAACTCAGAGACCTTACACTTTATATAGGGATACTTTGGTTGTGCTTTTCCTGAATGGCAGCAGGTTGAAGTAGATGACCCATGTGGTCTTTTCCTACTCTATTATTCTATGTAAATGTGAATTGCTGATCCAGAAGATTTCCAGTTTGCCCCCTTTTTATGCCAGGAATAAGGCAGTCTAGGGATCCTGAAAGGGTCAAAGGCAGCAAAGCAGCCAAGCAACCCTCCAACCCCCAACCTTGGGGGCTGTATGTGGACCCAGGACAGCACTTTGCTAACTCCCTAGCTACCTCCCTGGCTTCTCTGCACTGCTGGCACATTGCCAGTACGCAGCCCAAAAGGACCCCACCAGAAGTATCCCTGCATCATCTGATGGGCTCTGGTGGACTCCATGCTGGCAACATGCTGGTGGTGCCAAGAAGTGGGGAGAAGACACTTCACAATCACCATGTGATGAGGTCACCCATTGCTAAATGTATTTTTCTTCCTGCATGCAACATTTTGAGGTGGGCATAGGATGAGGCAAAACAGGGCTTTAATTGAACATGGAAAATCCAATGATCCTGTGTTTTTAAAGGACTTTTCAAACATTGCTTCTTTCAGTGGCAAACCCCAGCTATGTGGGAAGTTGGTTAGTTTCTTGTTCAATTATTGACTAATCTAAGCCACAGCAACCCTGGAAGAAATCTCATTATTTCAGTCATCTTCAGCTCATAAACCACTTATCCAATTTTGCAATATAGTGAGGAAAATTATTCTTGCTGAATGTCTCTGTTTGGCAACATACATTGTATATATTGTCAAAGCTTTCGTAACTTTGAAGCCTTTGCTGGTTCTTCAATTACCAAATTCCATGCAAAATCCTGTCTGAGCATCTGTCTTAATGAGAAAGTGGGTTTCAATTAACTGTATATCCTACTATTTTGGGCCAATGTGAAGATATAAAAAACTAAACCAATATTCAGGAGATGCCCCCATTTTCTCATATTTTTGGCCCATTATAGAAACTAAGTAAATCATTTTAAGGCTAGTTTCAGAAGGAAGGATTCTTCTCTTTTCAAAGTACCTTTCATCATACTGTAAATCTCCCTGGTGCCATGTGAACAATTTTGCTCTATTATATTCATTCAATTAATTGTAGTAAAGAACCCACTTCATTAGCACATTCCATTGGCACCAGCAAAAGTGTTTGAACTAACCAACTCAGAACAAAATCAAAGTAAAACACATCACTTAGATTGAAGATAAATGTAGTATTTAAAGAGTAGTCACTGTGGCTTCTTTATTCTGGTACATGATAGTGAGAAATTGACTTTCCGATCTTTACAGCAGGCATCAATTCCTACAAGGTGAATAATGCTTCAAACATGATAGTATCATAGACTTGGAAGTAATTGGAGTCATGGGTCATTTCTACACCAACCATCTAAATCAGTGTAGGGCCAAATCAGCTCCAGTGCAGTAAAACACTGCATGGAACTGGCCCTGGGAAATGTGGGGCATGGCCACCTTAACATGGCTTTGCCTTACATTTGCCAAAGTCAGGGGAAACCCCAAATTCTGGTCCATCATTCAAACTATGCTGCAACTTTGTGCCTGTCAGAACAGTTGGACAGTCACCACTCCCTTCCACCCTCTGGGTCAAGGCAATGTGAGACCACAACACAGGCCCTACTTACTAGCGGTCTCCTGAAGTGACATCAGCCAGGGAGATGAGGTGCTCTGGGAAGTTAGGGAGGATTCCTTCTCCCTCCCCTTCCTCCTCATCCCACCCATTATCCCTGCAGGCAGGCAGGAGATGTAGGGGTGACCACCGAGTGTTGCCAAACTACATTTGGTGCTGCTGGGTGGTCAAGACTCTCTTCCACCTCCACATCAGCGGTGGAGTCCCCCATGTTACCCATACCCAGAGTCAATCTCACATCTGCCATGCCGGATCTCTCCTGGGTTATTAGTCTGCAAAGATCCATCATGACTGTTTAATCTCAGCAAAGAGAGTTGGTGTCAGGCTCCAAGCCCCACAAGCCTCTGCTTCCCATGAACAATACTGTAGCCATGTTGGCTTTAAGATCCTTTCTAGGCCTGCTTGTCTTTCTCATGAGAACCTGGTACCAAACAAGCAGGGCGAATCAGTCAAGGTTACAAAAGCTATCTCGGGCGATAAGCAGAGAGGCCCGGGACTGAGAAGAGCCTAACTCCTCTTTGCAGCTGGAGACACTAATTGGGTTTACATTCTTGAGGAGCTGAGGTAGTTAAAACAACAGCTACCATTCATCATGCCCACTTTGACATTCGACGCAACTTGCATAGCTGAGATCAAAGGGTCAGAAGAGTATAACCATTTAGGGTTGGCTCTGTGTCTCATCTCGTGCCAACAGTGCATCCAGGACTATGGATCTCTGAAAGAGGCCACTGGCTGTATTGGAGCTGGCCCGCTTGGGCAAAGCTTTGCTTCCCTACTATGTTCCTGCGTGTTCCTGAAAGGACTTTCCTTACTTTTGAATCCAGATTTGTTCCTGATTGCCTCCGGCTGAATCCTGATTGATACGGGACTATTTACTCATTGCTTGGCTCCTGAGATTTGCTGCTATTGAAAGCACTATAAGATTGCTTTCAACTCTTTCCTATACTTTTATTCTAAATAAACTGGTTGTACCTCAGCTGATTGCGTGGTTTGTCAAGGGAGGTCTTGGTCAAGGGCCTAGAGGGCGACAGTTGGCTACTTTCTGATTACACTCTTTAAGTATTTCAAAGGTTGTCACAGAGAAGAGGGGGTATACTATTCTCTATGGCCCCAGAGGTTAGGACCAAATCCAATGAGTTGAAGTTAAAGGAGGGAATAATATCGATAGTATTGGATATTATCGAGTGTATAAAGTAACTTATTAAGTGTAAAAAAGATTCAGCTATGGAACCAATAGCCTAAAGAGGTGCTGGGCTTTTCTTCTCTAGACATTTTCAAAAACATCCTGGGCAGTTGTCTGCTGGGGATGCTTCAGATGGAGATCCTGCAATGAGCATAGGGGCCCTTCCAATCCTATGATTCTATGACTCTAAGGGGCCAAGATCCTAGACTGAATATTATGTCTCCAGATAAGAGAAAAGCAGCAGCAGCAGCAACAACAACCATTTAACATCTGGTTGGCTTGGAAGAGTTAGGAAATTAAAACCATTCCATGGGAGTGGAAAGAAAGGAAATGAACATTGCAAATTAGCATACTAGAAATTGTGGAGAGAGTTAACGGCTTGATAGCCAATTGGGGGAAATGGAAGGAAAAAGGAAGAGGGGCCGACCAAGGGCAAGGTGGATGGATGGTATCTTTGAAGTGATTGGCCTGACTTTGAAGGAACTGGCAGTGGCCACAGCCAACAAGGAGCTCTGGCATGGGCTTGTCCATGAGGTCATGAAGAGTCGGAAGTGACTGAACGAATAAACAACAACAAGCCAGTCCAAAGAAAACATCCCATTTAGGTTCAGCCTGTTTGCAGTCTGTAGAATAGATTACACAGAGACTTTCCTTGAAATAGTATTTCTAGTGGATACAAAAAGGTGTAGAATTATATACAATCTTTTCTTCACTCATCAGTCATAGCAGTAGAGGATGAGCACAACATATATGTAGGTGGAAGAGAAAAAATTGCGAATTGGCAAGAAATTCAAGATGCCTTGTAAGTGCCAGCTTGACCTTATCTAACCTGGTGCAGTGTATTTGACAATTCAACCACCATAGTGTTTAGGCAGTAACGCTGCCTCTTGAAACATATGGAAATGATTTAGAAGAAAAGGTGGGCGAAAGCAGGAAAATTAGTTTTTTCATTTCAGTTCATGTTCTCTCTCTACCACTCTTTCTTGAAGAAATTTGCCATTCTGGAAAAGCCATTGTTGGTGATTGTGCCTTAACCAGACTTACAAAAATATTAGCTGCAACATATCGCTACTGGGGTTTTTTTGCACAGATGACAGTTTTTTGGCAAGACAAAATACCCCCAAAGGAAGCTGGGTCCACATCCTCTCACCTTTGCCACAACTATGATTGAGTTCTCAGAAGCATGCAAAATCTCTAATTAGATATAGAAGTAATATATTATTACATTGATTCAGTATTCCAACCCATACCTTCAAACCATGAAATAGGATATAATACACAAGGCTGAAGTTCTAGACACAGTTACCTCAGTTATCCCATTGATCTTAACTAGGGTCAGTTCTGTGTAATGCTATACAGGATTACATAATAATTTATGTTCTGAAATTATATATCGTTTTGCATGCCCTTCTTCTTTTCTCCCCATTTTTTCTCCCTATTCATACTGTGCTGTTTTTAATCTTGATTGTGTTTGCTAGGACTGCCTCAAAATATTTTGTTATCTAATGCAAAATGTAAGAAGATGTTCACCCAATTTCATATACGAAAGCAAACTGAACTGGAAGTTGAGTCTTACCTCTACAGAGGTAACTAGACAGCTACTATCAGGTCTGTCTTCCAGCAGATGACAATGTTCACAGTCAGACGGAATGCCTAGGGTCTTGCCACTGCTTCCATTCACAGAGTCTTAGTACCTGTTGTAATCTTTGTAAGAAAAAGAGACTCAAACCAGTGTAGTGGTTTAAGGATTGGATTATAACTTTGGAAACCAGGTTCAATTCCCTGTTTGGCCATGGAAACCCACCTTGAGTGAGTCACATGCTTTTAGTTCCATAAAATCTCCTGATATATTTGCCTTAGGCTTATTAGTCAGAAACTACTTGAAGGCACACAACAACAATTTGTAAGTAAACCTACTTCATATGTTTTACAAAGAACAGCCAGTTTGTTTTATTTTTCTGCTAGAGCATATAATTTTGCATTAGGGGGTGGATTGGGTGTTGTTTACTTCCTGTTTGGAAAAATTAATTTCTCTGCTTGAGATATATACTACTCCTGACACCCATTGACTTAATATTTTAGTAGAAGAAATTAGGCATTTCTACTCCTTATATTTTACAAAGCAGTAGTCAAACAAAAAATTAAGAAATCTATAGAATCAAAGTGAGAGACCCAAATGTGGCCACATAAGCCTGCTGCAGGTATAAAACCCTAGTTAAATTCCATTATGGTTTAAAGAGCAGGAAACGTGAATGCATTTTCTTGCAAGGATTGACCTGTTTTACAGAAAATTACAAGTATTTTCTATTGAACTACATAACCTCTGCACTGGGAAACCAATGCCCATGTTTTAAAGTCTTAATTGAAAATTGGCAGGAGAGGCATTGACATTTGGCAAATTCCAAGCAAAAGTGGCTGTTCCAGAGCAGGTGGCGTAGTAAAAAGTAAAGTTGGCTATAGAAAATAAGTGCAGGTTACAGAGAAGCAAGAACTCATATGCACAAATTGAAATAACAACTTGCAGAGCTGGCACTTTGACTTAATGCTTCTTTTTAATGTGGTCAGCTTTGCAATACTTTTTGAAAAAAAATCATGGCAACAACTATTGCCTCATTCTGGCTTTTTTTTACTTTCTTATTTCAACCTGCCAGCAAAGCGAAAGTTATTCACTGTAGTTTTATACTACTTTCCCTCTGGCTCCCCCTGGAATCTTCCTAACACCCTTACGTTCACCCAGGAAGCATTGTGGGGGTCTGAATTCATGTCTTTTGTTTTGCTCTAAAGCTTTAAATGACATTGCATCCTCATTTTTATGAGAAGTCATTGTGTAAGGTAGATAGGCTAGCCATGATTTTCTGATGATAGTTTTTAATGCAGCTTTTCTCAACCTGAGAGTCGGGACCCCGGAGGGGGGGTTGCAAGGGGGTGTCAGAGGGGTCACAAAAGACCATCAGAAAGCACAGTACTTTTTGTTAGTCATGGGGGTTCTGTGTGGGAAGTTTATCCCAATTCTGTCATTGGTGGGACTTAAATGTTCTTTGATTGTAGGTGAAGTATAAATCCCAACAACTACAACTTCCAAATGTCAAGGCCTGTTTTTCCCAAACTCCACCAGTGTTCTCATGTTGGCATATCAGGGAATCATGCCAACTTTGGTCCAGATCCATCATTGTTGAGTCCATGGTGATCTCTAGATGTAGCTGAACCACAATTGCAAAACTCAAGGTCAATGCCCACCAAACTCTTCCAGTATTTTCTGTTGGTAATGGGAGTTCTGTGTGCCAAGTATGGTTCAATTCCATCATTCAGAAAACTTATTGTAGGTGAATTATAAATCCCAGCAACTACAACTCCCAAATGGAAAAAAAATCAATCCCCTTCAACCCCACCAGTATTCAAATTTGGACGTACCAGATATTTGTGCCAAATTTGGTCCAGTGAATGAAATACGTCATGCATATCAGATATTCACATTGCAATTCATAACAGTAGCAATATTGAAGTAGGTCACCACAACCTGAAGTGGGTCACCACAACATGAAGAACTGTATTAAGGGGTCGCAGCATTAAGAAGGTTGAGAACCACTGTTCTAATGTGTTCCTGTCTAAATAGCATCCCAGTCCACTGCATAAGTATGTGGGACGGCCTTCTCTGATTAAATGCAGAATGTCATCCCTTTGAAGGTCCAGTTGGAGCTGACACTGTCTTAATTCTAGCATCAAGATAAAACTGCTTTCCACTGAAACTCTTAGGAATCCAAATCTGCCGAGGGTTTTAAACAATTTTAATCTGTTTTACATGTTAAATTGCTTGATATGATTTCAGGAACTGAATTTATTTCTTAGTATTTTAAATATTTTTATTGCTTGAACTTGTTTTTGGATTTGGCTTTAGGTATCATGTGCTTTTGGTCTGGGGGGGATTCTTCCTCAGCTGTTCTTCCTCAGGTGTCAAAATATCTCAGGCCAGTCCTCAGGCCCTTCCATGCAGCCATATAACCCAGAATATCGAGGCAGAAAATCCCACAATATCTGAGTCCACACTGCCATATATCTCAGTTCAAGGCAGATAATGTGGGATTTTATTCAGCTGCGTGGAAATGGCCCTAGTATTTCAAGAACATGGAGGAATGCAGATGAGGTCACTCAAAGTGTAACAAACATGAAGAACTCCATGTGAGGAAAAGGCATTAATGCATCTGTACCATTTCACAGTGCTAAGGAGCCTTAACTCATTACCTCTCAGCAGTGTATAGGACTACCAGTCAAAGCTAATATCCCATTGTACTTGTGTGAAAGTTTAAAACAAAAATCAGGAAAGCTATCCAAATTTCACAAAAGAGGCTACCAAGATCTTAAAGATTGTCTGCAACCAACTTTGGTATCGATGACTGTTATTCTTTTCATTGCCCAATATCTATTATGCACTTGAGGACATTTTAGCACTGCTGAGAGAAATAAAAGAACTCTGGTTTAGATTGGCAAACTCTTCTATCTGGTCAACCTTTTTGTTAAACCTTATATTTGTCTTTCAGAATCAGTGTAGTAACAAGACAATGCAAGAACAACACTCTGGTTTTTTGTAAGCTTCTTGATATTGTTCCATGTTGACTAGTACTATTGCTGCACAGATGGTTTGGAAATACTGAAGTCTGCCTTTCTTGTAAACCTTGTACAAATTGTTATCCCACGTACCAACCATGCAGATGTTAGGGGTGGAAAGGAGTTTTTGGATCTACCCAGTTATAAAGTGGTAAAAAGATATTCTGTTTCAATATCAAAGGAAACCAAAAAAGAGAAAGGTCAGTATGAAATGATGTCAAAATGGAAGAGAAACAAATATGGGCGTGATTCAACTATATCTTCCCAAAAAGGTTTAGAATAGGCTCTCCCATCAACTGATTGTACAGATTTTGAGAAAGTTGTTACAACTATCAAAATCCAGGCTGACTGGAAACTGTAGTCCAAAAGTAAAGCTTTCATGGTCCAGCCAACCTATCATTTTTAAAAGACACATAAACACACTTGTATTAAAAGGGAATGTGTAGATCACATGTAGAGATGCTGTGCCTATTGAGTGTACCACAACGGATGCTAGGAAATCCTCTTCCTTTTCCTCTTCCTCCCTACTACCACTGCTAGACCAACATAAATTGGTTATCCCTAAAGACTTTCATATTAGATACAACTTATGAAATTCCAAATTATTATAAATGAATGATTTATTGCCAAAAACAATAAGTGTAAGGCCTACAATTAAAATCAAAACATTTATGTTAAAATAGATTAAATGCTTAGCTTGCCTTCACTCCCATTTATTGAATGGTGAGGTGTTTGAGTACTTAGCAGCATGCTAATGTTTACATTGGTTACCAAAGGAATAAATTTCTTAAGGATGCAGATGTCTAAGTAGTTAACATTACAGCTTACATCTGCTGCCAAGAAAATGGGAGAGCTTGAGCTGTGTTCACTCAAAAGTGCTTCATTATTCTATATTTTTGATGTACATGTCACACCCAATTTTATATTTTAGACAATTTCCTGTCTTCGTACAGATACTTTGGGAAGCTAGCACTCAGAGGTAGGTGATCCTTATATTTAGTATATTATATGAAGTATATAGAATCCAGATTCAAAGACCAGAACTTTCATAACTGATACCTGCCAGTTGAAGGCATATTAGGACTGATCTATATGAAAGGCATGTCAGGGGTTCTATGCAGTCAATAAACCCCTGTTCTTACAGAAGTGACTCTATTAGTTTTGGTTAAGGAACTAGGTATCCAAAAACACAGTTGTAGTGGTTTTCTACTTGAACAACAAAACACACAGATAATGTTGTAAGTAAGTAGGAAGGCTTTTCTTTCTCCTTTGTTGTAGCAGTATAGAAAGTATATACGAAATATATAAACATTGGTTTCTTCTTCCTCACTACTCACAGCAGCAGTTTTCCAACACTCTCTCCAAACCACCATCCATCTCTCATCAGACTGATTCCGTATAACGAATTACAACCTATATACTATTCCCATAGCATTAACCACCACATCTTAATTACAGTGGTCTAACTCTTTTACAGGTGGTTAGGCCATAAGTATTAACTTTGCTATCACATAGAAAATGCGAGGTAATTTCCAAATCCTGACAAGGCAGACTAGTACTAGAAATCCAATCACTAGAAGTACACTCTGGCCTCTTCCAAATAGTGGGCTGCTTTGAGCAGTTAGCATCACATCATTATCTACTATTAAATATTGCTTCTTGTTTCTTCCCCTTCCAAATGTGCCTATATCCCACTCCCACTTTAACCATAAATAGTATAGTTCATATACTAGTTCTGTTCATTTTTCTGAGGTCAGCTTGCAAATTTGATATAAGCTCTATGTATGTGTGTTCAGTTCACTCTCTTTCCTCTCTGATTTGTTTCTTTTTCCACTTGATCTTTAGTTTTGGAATTGTCTCAAAATTTGTAGGCACAGATGAAACAACACATATGCATGCATTTTCTGTATAAATAGCCCCAATGTGTGTGGGCCTGTAATATTTTCTTAATTTTTTAAATCTTTATGCATTTTCTCCCTTGACTAAAGTATATTTAGAAATGTGCATTTTTCCAGTTATATAATTTTAGCATATATATATGGTGCATGTATGTATGTATTATCTGAAATGCACCATATGCTCAGACATATACAAATTTTCACATAAAAGTATATATAGTTCCATAATCCTGTGGTGGGAGAAACAAAAACCACCAGCATTGAAGTGATGCTGCTACGCCATCAACTCTGCTGGACTGGCCACGTTGTCTGAATGCCCAATCACCATCTCTTAAAGCAGTTACTATACTTCCAACTCAAGAACAGGAAAAGAGATTTAATTGCTGTTGTTTGTTCTTTCAGTCACTTCCAACTCTTTGTGACCTCATGGAGCAGCCCACGCCAGAGCTCCCTGTTGGCTGTGGCCACCTCCAGTTCCTTCAAAGTCAAGCCAGTCACTTCAAGGATACCATCCATCCATGTTGCCTTTGGTCAGCCCCTCTTCCTTTTTCCTTTCATTTCCCCCAGCATCATTGTCTTCTCCAAGCTTTCCTGTTTTCTCATTATATAGCCAAAGTACTATATCTTTGCCTCAAATATCCTTCCCTCCAGTGAGCAGTCAGGCTTTATTTCCTGGAGTATGGACTGGTTTGATCTTCTTGTGGACTTAAAGCCAACCTTAAAAACTGTGGCATGCACCAAGAACTGGGAAACCCTGGCCCTTGAGCACTTTAATTGGAGGTCAGCTATGAACAGCAGTGCTGCAGAATTTGAAAAGGCATGAATGGAAGGCAAAAGGGAGAAATGTTCCAAGTAGAAGACACGTCAAGCCAACCCTGACTGGGACTGCCTTCCACCTGGAAACCGATGTGCTCACTGCGGGAGAACATGCAGATCAAGAATAGGGCTCCACAGCAACCTACAAACCCACTGCCAAGACACCAGACTTGGAGGACCATCATCCTTGGGCTACGAGGGATCGCCTAGGTAAGTAAAGTCACATAAGCAATCTCAGGATGTGTGTAACAGGTGATTTCACTGAGAATGTCAACTCTGACAAAATTGTTTCCCCTCCCTTACACCAAATAAATAAATTAAATAGCAAGCCACCTTTTACTGCTGACCTCAAAGTCTTCTTGTTGATAATCTGTCATCTTCTCTGACATTCCAGTTTGTATGTTTTATAGCTGATGCAGGCTTTCCAGTTGCATATTTGAACAAGTTAAAAGTGAAAATCAAAGACAATGAAAGTTCGATAATGAAAAACAATTACAGACAACAGATGGAGGGAGGCGTGAAGGGAAGGAAGTACTCATACAAATTTTTTAGTGTGCTAATGTACTTTGTGATGTGATGTATTTGTTATGTTAATGTTTGATATGTGTTTTTAATTCTTGAAATATATAAAATATTTGAACACACAAAAAAAGTGAAAATCAATTCTCTTTCAGAATAATAAGTATTATCCATTAATGATATGCAGATATACTCAAGTGACTTCCTGTATTGTGGGCGAAGGGTTACATTTCAGGTTACAAATTGCATCTGGCAGCTGTTATCTCAATCTGCAAAGGGGCTTACTTACATTGTAAATATCCATCTGTATTAACTGCCAGCTGCTTAAAGGATGAGCCAAACTTGGGAAAGTGTCTTTTGGCTTCTGTGATATATTAAGTCTGTTCCTGTAGAAAGTTGTTTTCAATGTGTATGTGTGTTTAATGTGTTTATGTATTTTTAATGTGTGTGTAGGAGCTCCTGGTGGTGCAATGGGTTTAACCCTTGTGCCAGCAAAACTGATAACCGACAAGTCATAGTTTCGAATCCAGAGAGTGCGCTCCCTCTGTCAGTTCCAGTTCCCCATGCGGGAAAATGAGAGAAGTCTCCCACAAGGATGATAAAACATCAAAACACCTGGGCGTCCCCTGGGCAATGTCCTTGCAGTCGGCCAATTCTTTCACACCAGAAGCGACTTGCAGTTTCTCAAGTTCCTCCTGACACACATACAAAAAATGTATGTATGTAAATATGATTCTTATTGTTATATTTAAATTGCGAGAGATTTAAATTGCTTTTTGCTGTTTGAAATCACTGTTGTCTTTAATAAGTTTGCTTACCAACTATATAAACTCATGTATAAGTCAACCTCATGTATAACTTGAGAGCACTTTGGGGGCCAAACATTTTGATACGATCTGTGGATAAATTGAGAGTCACATCATGGAGAGTGGAAAACAATAATGCTGCCTCAGGTGGGCAGTCACCCCTAACCTCCCCCATAATGCTTCCACACAGCCATTCAAAAAGCCATAAGTGGAGCCATGGCTAAAGAACTAAAGGGGGTTGGTGTTTCTTTCAGGTTTTCATTGGGCAGACTCTTGCCTTTCACTACTCTACTCAGAGAAAGGGATGGTTCCTTTTTTGAACAAAGAGACAGTATTTATATTGACCTGTGAATAAATTGACCCAGTTTTCGACTTTTTCTTTGGACTAAAATTTCTAGACTTGGACATGTATTTATAATCTCTTTTTTCTTTTTTTTAAAAAAAAGTTTTTAGCAGTATTTTGTTTTAAGTTATGTGATCTACTTTAAGGGACAGCTGGGATATATAATAAATTAATGTTCCATCAGATTGGAAGCAAAGTTTAGCAAAAAGAGAAGGTTCAAGGTTCTTAGATGGGAGAATATTTAATATATGTGCATTTAAATGATTGATATCCTACCTGTCAACCTGAGAGCAAGTCTTCATAGTAGTCTAAATGGAAATTAACACACAATAGATGTGCAAAAGCACACTTTTCAAAAAGAAGCGGATGGAGAATGATGAAGATAATTAAATCAGCCTGCTTCCTTTTAATGGTTGCTCCAAAACTGAAGAGGAAAGATCCAGAAAAGCCAAATAATTCCCAGAGCAAGTGATGCTTTTCTATTTCCTCTTTTGTAGGCAATTGGATAATATACGGTTCTTTGCTATGCAAAATAGCAGAGCTCTTGGGTAAGAATGATATCAAGGGCTAAATCCAATTTTCAGTTCTAACTAGAACAAACCTATTGAATTCACTGGACTCATTGCCTTAAAAAGACCCCGTCATTTGATGAATCTATTCCAACAATGATTTTTTTAATGATTCAGGGCAAGGCATGAGTTGCATGAGTTATCACCCACTGATTTGCAAAATAGGGAAGTCTGTGCGGGAAAGCAACCTAACCCACAATTGGAATTTCATAACCTCTCAGATACTCTTCCTATCTCACTGGACTATGATTGATATATGTCATCATGCCACACTGAAACATTAACTGAGCCCAGCTGTACAAGCCAGGTGTTGTGGATGACTGCAGATTCCAAGTAATGTTTTCCATCCATTTATCTCCCTGTTAGGAAATGCTTCACCTACTTATTTTCATGTAAGATGTGATAGTTAAAAATAGAGCTAAACCTTTCGGAATCAAATTCTTAACATTATTTGGGAAATATCATTATAATGATACAGTCATTCTGTCAGTAACCAAATACTTAGTTTTATTATTCTTATTCTTTCTCTTACAGTAGGCTTTTGAGACTTGAAGATTTTGAAGGAAAGGGCTTTTAGCAGGGGTTTTTGCTCTTATTATAGTTTTCTCTGACCAGCACTTTTAAAATCCTTTTGAACCTTTTTAACTGTATGTTTTCAAGTATTCATGGTATAATTTTATTTCAATACTGATTTTGTCATATTGTGTCTATTATAATTTAATTTGTAAGCTGCCTTGATTCTCAGTTAACAACAAAAGTAACATATTTATATATCCCACATCAACTGAAAAAGCCTAGACTACAAACCATGTACGGGATCAATATTATTTCAAATATTTGTATTATATGTGTGTATAGTGTAATGTTTTGTAAGACAGCCAAATACGTAACTCATCCCATAGTCTGATGAATTGATTGTGTAAGATGGTGGACCCATCTACACTGGCATTATCATGCAGATTGAACTGCATTAAATGGTCAGTATAGATTCATATAATGCAGTTCAATTGGCTCCAACAATAATGGCTCCTAAAACTGCTAAGAAATATAGTGCATCCCACCTCAGCCAGATATGAAAGACATTGAGGATACATCCATCATAGGGCCCATCCAGACAGGCTTTTAAAGTGAGACCTGTCCCGGTTTTACAGGAGGTTTTCCTGCTTTGCTCCGAACGAACTAGATCCCTGGTGAGACCTCAATCTTAGGTAAGATTCGAGTATTACCAGGTGTGGGCCTTTTGTGATGGGACCTGTCACATGATCCCTGGGCCCAATCCACACAGCCATCTTGGTTTTTCAGGCTTCATGAGCCCAAAAAACCAAGAGGGTACCCACTTCTCCTCCAAAATAAGCCCTTGAAACTTTAAAAAACCTTACTAGTTCACTATTAAGGTGGTCCTTCAGTTTTTCTGGCATGTAGAAATGATGTGCCAGGAGACAGAGGGGTGGGGAGCAAGCTTTCTCTTCGCCCCCCCCCAGTCTCCTGTAGTGTAATTTCTATATGTCAAAAGGACTGAAGGTGGCCCAATATGACACACATTTCTTTGTCTTTTCATTATGATTCTATTATAATAATTGCTGACTTCTCATGACCAGTCTAAAACAGCTAAGACCTTGATAACACATGTAATGAATTGCTTAATTATAATATGAGTTTTTATAAATGTTTATTAAAGAATATATATGGCAAGCAGACCGGTTTAAACTGTAGTTGCTTGTTGGCTGTGTTGCCATAGCAACATAATTTGCAATAGAAATGTATCCGTCCAGAGCAGGAGCCAAAGGGGCAGAGCTAACTGAACTGGAGTGGAGCAGATTTTTATTTTTAAAAAACAGTCTTTGGCCGGTGAGGCAGAGAGAAGGTTGGTTCTGGCTAATTTAGAGCTGGACCAAGGGATTTAAGTCTTCAGCCTGGTTATTTAGAATGTCAATTGTACCTGTTTGAATTAGTAAAAAACTGTTGAGCTAAGGGGAAAGGAACCCCAATAAAACTCTAACTTCAGTGGGATAGCTGAAGGGAGTAAAAGGCAAGTCAGTGCTTTAAATGTCAGTCCGGCGACTGAAAACGAATAATATTTTGAAGTGAAATAAGTTCAAGCCAGTCTGGTAAAAGGATAAGCCATTCTGGGAGTTATATTGGATACTGTTTCAAGTGTCTGTGATAACAGAAGTCATTTATCACAACATCTAAGGAATACTGAGTAACCATTAAGCTTTTGTATGCCTGAGAATCCTTGAATAAATATTTCTTTGTTCAGTTTATTATAATAAAGACTTGTATCCTGTTACTGAAGAGAAGATTTACCTCAGAGGAGGACGGTTGAAGATCTGGGGAAAAAAGGATTTGGTTTATGGTACTGATGTGCCTGTTTTAAAGTGCCTCAGGAAAAATATTTTTCAAAGTCAGGCCTCACACCAGCATTACAAGCCTCACTCACTCAAACATACATAAACAAATAATAATTAATTTGCTCCACCACAGCTAAGTTCCTCATCGCCAAACATTACCCAGTCTGTTTGGGTGTAATCCGCTACATAATTATTGGTAGCAAGGTGGGATAGGGAAAGAATGGTCCCTCCTGCCACACTAATTTGCCTTGGCCTCTACACCATGCTTCCCTTCATCCTAATAATCTCTCTTGACTTTCTGCATATGGGCTGGACTGGCTGGACTCATGTGTAACTGCTTGTTTCTAATCTGGCCTGATTCTCCTGCCACTTGATGACTATAGGCATAGAAAACTGTAGTGGTTATTTAATATAGCACATAAAAACACAAATTTCATCAATAAAGGAAGATATACTTGTCAAGTAAGTTGTGAAACAATTATCATTTGGGTCTGAAGATCAGTATGTTAACAGAATGAAAGTTCACTGTCCCCTTTCCCATACATAAGTCCCTCACCACCAAAATAATTCAAGATGGCCCAAATTACTGCAATGTGAAAAGATTAGGCAATGGCGGGGGGACAGCTGGATGTAGAGTAAGATGTAGGAATTTTCTGAATTTCATCATATGAGATATTCTGACTATCTCCCTGTGAGGTATGATTGCCATACATCATGTGAAATAGGTGGATGAGCAGAGCACCAGCTGTGCAAGCCAGGTGTTCTGTGCTGAAGATGCCAAATAGCTTAAAGCTGCAGTCAGAATAGGAATAGAGTTGCATAAGCAGAACCACTTTAGTTCAAAACTTGTGCAACTTTCATGTCCTTTTTATTGCATTCCATGTAGTTTTCTTCAATGAAGCAACACCCTTTTGCAATTTTCATCTGGTCAGATGCATGAAAAGTGAATAAAAATGATTTAGGTGAGTATGTTATATATCAATGAGTTTGAAAATTATCAATAGAGCTAGATGATTTATCCATTACATATGAAGGAATAATAAGATTGTGCTTGCTTGCCCTACTTTGATACTTGGATTGATGATAGAAGCAGAGTCTAATACAGGCCTCTTCAACCTGCAGTCCTCTGGGTGTTTGGGCCTCCAGCTCCCAAAAGCACTAGCCAACTTGTTCAAGGGTCAGGAATTATGGAATCTGAAATCCAACACACTTGGAGGGCCACAGGTTGAAGAGGCCTGGTCTAATATCTGAATGACCACACCTTTCCAATCACTGAACAATTCTTTTAAACAGAATTTTAAAAGTAGGACACATATACACCATTTGGCCTTGCATGGTCACCATCTTTTGTTTTTCCTAGCTGATTATTAGCTTTAGCAGTGAATGATGAATAATAGTGATTTCTTTAAAAATATATATTGAAATTTAATTAAAAGGTCAGTATATACCCAGAGCCTCAAAAGCTATATTGAATCATCTGTGTTGGAATTTGGATATATTTGGTAACTATTGACATGCCTCTAAAACGAAATGCTTTATCTGAAAAAAAAAAGCCTATTGGTGGAGTGAAATTTTGTTGCCAAACTTGTCTTCAAAAACAGCAGTTGATTTCCTGAGAAAGTTTGTGGTCTAACTTGAACTTTTTGTACACTCTGTTTTATAAATGAGGGTTCAGACATTTAGTTTTGTGCTTGGCAAAGTTTGACATTTATTGCTTCAGATTACAATGTCCCTCATTAATTTTTAAATCAGTTTATCATTTTCCGTTGCCCTTCTTTGTAACAAAGGCATTGGTACTCCATGACATTTCCATCTTTTCCTACTTTTGTACATAGTCTTGACACCTCCTTAACATATTACCAAGTCAGCCAACATAAACATACTTTATCAGATTGGGCACAGAGTGGAGGGCCAAGGAGATCCTTATAATTATGTTGCATATTTCCAATCACTTTGTAAAATAATACTTCTGATTATTTTGTTAAGAGGGTAATAGAGAAATATATCCAACAAAAGGAAATATTTAAGGAAAACAATATTTTAATATGTTGATATTCCTCCCCCCCCCCCCCCAATTTAGATATCACAGTCCCTTTATATCACAATATTATGGCACAATGAGTTCACTATGGTTCTATCCCTTGGAATGCTAGGATTTGCAGTTTAGAAAGGGATATTAAAGATACTCAGCTAATTAAGAGTAGTCCCTCACAAAAAAATCAAACTTCAGAATTCAGCAGGATGCAGACATGGAAGTACATGTGGAATCATAGTGTGCATAAGTATGAAAAGTCTCATTATACTCTAATCTGTGAAAAGTCTCAAAGCTTTAACAAAGTTGTTATTATGGAACACAACATTATTTTCATTCAGATGACATTTATTTCAGCAAGGTAGAACTTGTTCGTATATTCAGCATAGCCAAACAGCAGTATACTTACTGTTTGAAAATGTTGGTATGTAACTTCATGCTGTGTTTGCCAAAGAAAATAAAAGAATTTGGGTATAATTCCTAGGAAGATATGCATTTGTTACATAGTTCTTTGATTTGATTTAATCTGTTATATCTTAATACGGAGTTGTAGTAGTGCCCCTGATCAGACGCCTTCTTGCACAGTTTAAAGGATTTCAGTGTATATCTAAAGGTGGATTTTTTCCATGTCAGGAGCGACTTGAGAAACTGCAAGTTGCTTCTGGTGTGAGAGAATTGGCCATCTGCAAGGAGGTACACTGGATGTTTTACCATCCTGTGGGAGACTTTTCTCATGTCCCTGCATGAGAAGCTGAAGTTGATAGACGAGAGCTCACCCCGTTTCCCAGATTTGAACCGCCAACCTTTTGGTCAGTAGTTCTGCTGGCACAAGGGCTTAACCTAGAACATATTAGATACTGTGTTGTTGTAGAATCCACCTGCAGCTCAATGGTCTCCCTTCTTGAGCTAGCCAAGGTGATCTTGGAGTTTGTGTTGGTTTCTCCTTGAACAATACTGCTGGAGGAATTCAATATCTATCCTGAGACTTCTCATGACTTTACGTCTGCCATATAAACTATAAATCTGTACCAAATCATTTCTTATAATGCTGTATGGCACCCCTGGAAATCATTTTCTATTATGGCTTAGATCAGTGCTGTCCAACTTCTGGCGGGTCCAGGGCCGGATAAGAGGTCACTGATGACCTGCGGGCCACTCGGCCCCGCCCCAGGCCTGCCCCCAGGCCCCGCCCCAGCCCAGGCCCCGCCCCCTCCTACAGCCGCCGAAAAAGGAGGAGTAGGCGGGGCCACGGGGCAGCGCGTCACAGGCCTGGCGTGACGCGCTGCCCCTTGGCACCTCCTACTCCTCCTTTTCGGCGCCCCCTCCCTTCCTAGGCCGGGGGCCGCCGAAAAGGAGGTAGGCGGTGCCAGGGGCAGCGCGTCTGAGCCTGGCATGACGCGCTGCCCCTTGGCGCCGCCTTCTGCTCCTTTTTCGGCGCCCCCCTCCCTTCCTAGGCCGGGGGAGCCGCCGAAAAGGAGGAGTAGGCGGTGCCAAGGGGCAGCGTGTCACGCCAGGCCTGTGACGCACTGCTCTTGGCGCCGCCTTCTGCCAAGGGGCAGCGTGTAGGCGGCCTGTGACGCGCTGCTCTAGGGGCCTTCTGCCCTTTTTAGGGGGGCCCGCTGAAAAGGGGCGCTGAGGAGCTAGCTCTCTTCCTCCTCCCTGCCCCGCCTCCCCCTCCCCCCGGCCGCCATTTTTTTAAAAAAATTGATTTTTTAAAAAAAATTAAAAATGGCGGCTGAGGGCATAGGTGGGGCCGTGTCCAACAGTTGGACAGCCCTACTATACAGGACTGGAAAGTTCAGCAAAAGACATCATGTTTGAAAAGCAATTTTAGAATTTGGCACTCCCAATGGAAAGAAATGGAAAGAAATGGTGCCCCAATCTTAGGTTAAAGAGGCATCTCTTTCTCCAGTATTATTTATATTAGTTATGGAATTATTGGCCTCTGCAATCAGGAAGGATAAAGAAATACAGGGAATGGGAGTGGAAAACAAAATCAAAATTAGCTTATTTGCGGATGACACACTTTTGACAGTCAGAAATCCAGATAAGGCACTAGACCGGATAAATCTACATTTAAAACAGTTTGGAAAAATAACAGGCCTAATAATTAATTGGAAGAAAACGGAGGTAATGACAATAAACCTGGAGAGAAAAGACAAAGAGAAAATAATTAATCAATTTAAGGTTAAGATTAGAAATAAAATTAAGTACTTGGGAGTCACAATACCTGTCAATTACTCAGAGTTAAAAAAATTAAATTTTGATAGACTATTTAGGGAAATTCAAGAAAGACTGCTAGAATTCAAAAAAATTAATCTCTCATGGTTTGGCAGAATAGCAATTTTTAAAATGAAAATATTATCTAAATGTAACTTCCTCTGTAATATGTTACCTATTAAACTTCCGGAGGTTGATCTTAAAAAATGGCAGAAAATAGTCAATGAATTCTGTAATGGAATTAGAACAGGGGTGCTCATTATGGTGATCGGGAGCACCTAGGTGATCTTTGGCCCTCTTCCAGGTGATCTTTGGGCCTCACCAGTCAAATGGCACACTCCTGCCATGCGTGCACACGTGCGCTCCCGCCTTCGACTTCGCGGGGCTTCTTTTGCCAAAATGAGGCTTTAGTGGGCGGGCCCTGGCGCTCGTCTTGCCACACACGGTGTGGTGACATGACTGCCCATTGGTTGCTGCTGGGGGGCGGGAGCAAGGCGAAGGCACGCGCACGGATCGGATGCGAGGCTGTGGGAGGAATGGAGGGAATGTGTGTGTGTGAGAGAGAGAGCGCCAAGGAGAGAAGAAAGAAATCCGGAGAACTTTTTCAGATCCTTTTGGCAGGCAGGCAGGCGGGCGCTGGAAGGAGAGGGGGAAAGAGAGAAAGAGGCGAAGGAGGCCAGGCAAAGTGGGGCAAAGCCAAGCAAGCCCTGCCGCAAACCCTGCTGCTCCCATTCCAAGCCGAGACCTGGGCGAGCGAAATGTGTGGGGCTGCTTTCTTTCCTTGGTTGGGGGCGAGGAGGGAGGGCTCTGCCGTGCTCCTGGGGCTGAACCCGAGGAGGAGGGGGCAGCGGGGATGGGGACTCCACTTGCTGCTACTGCTTGTGCCCTCGCCGCCTTTCACCGCCTCGCCCTCCCTCGCCCTCGAAGGAGAAAGGTGCCGAGGGCCTACGGGGGGGAGAGAGGGTGGCTCTTCAGAGCCGGCTAGGAAGAGCCACCCCCCCTCTCTCTCCCATGGGCATGGACCATGGGAGGGGTCCTCCTTCCTGCCAGCCGTCCACGTGGGCGTCCTTTCTGAGTGACACCCTTGAAAGGAAGGAAGGGCGCCCCCCGCTGCATCTGTCACTTTGGGGAAGCACCTCTTCCACTCTTCCTTCTCCTGCCCAGGTAAGGAAGCCTCGAGGGGGGGGGAGGCTGCCGTGGGAGGCTCCAGCCTCACGTGGGTCCCTCTCTCGGTTGAGTTTCCTGGCCTAGGCAGCAGCCAGGCGGCCCCTCTTCCCAGCCCTGCGCCTTCCGAGCCGCCGCCGAAGCCATATCTGGCCGGAGCGCTGGTGGGTGCGCCTATAACTACCCTCCTGCTGCGTGCGCGGGAGAGGCCTGCTGTGCACGCAAGAAGCAGGACGGGATGAGGACTTCCTGCTTCATGAAAGCACGCAGCAGGAAGGAGGAAGGCAACGAAGACATTAAGAGACAGCGCGCACGCAGGCAAGGAGGATCCCCTCCCGGGTGCGCGTGGCAGCGAGTTCGTGGGCAGGCAAGAAAGAAGCCCCGCGCGGACGGAAGGCTGCAGTAGGAGCGTGCGCGCGCGCGTGCGCATGCATGCTCAAATGCACAACAGGTGATCTTTTCAACTTGATTGTTCATATAGTAGCTCGCATGATGAAAAAGTGTGGGCACCCCTGAACTAGAAGATCCAGGCTACCGGGAGGCTTGTGGTATATTTCTCAGAAATTAGGGGGACTAGGAATACCAGAATTAAAAACCTACCACCAGGCACACATTATAAAGGGAGAGTTTAGGCTTCTCTCGGAACCTAAATTAATCTGGGAGGAACTGGAAGGGAAATGTTTTAGAGAAATGTTTTTCAGGTCAAAAATAGGCAAAGAAATTAAGGAGTGTAAAAATAACCTGGCTAAAGATGTTATGGAGATATGGGTTAAGTTAAAAAAACAAGATATTTCCAGGAGTTTCCCCCTTAACCCCAATAGTGTTACCAGAGAATTTTCCAGAAGACCTGAGAATTAAACTTAAATATAAAAAAATTAGTGGAGGTGGAAACTGCTCTTTCCTGGAAATAATGGATACAAAATTCAATGGGCAAGTTTAATAAGTTAGAAGAACAAGGTGCTCTGAATTGGTTTGAGAGACAACAACTGTATAACTGGAAAAATGACTGGTAAAGTAAAAATCTCAAATGTAGAGCACCGGGAATGTGGCGCAGCTGGCTAAGTGTCAGCTGCATAAGATCTCTCTGACCAGTAGGTCATGAGTACGAGGCCTGCCCGGGTCGAGGTGGGTTATCGACCTTAAGTGTAGCCTGCTGCCGACCTTTGCAGCCCGAAAGACAGTTACATTTGTCAAGTAGGAGATAAAGGTACCACATTAAAGTGGGGAGGCGAATTTTGACTGATTTATGAGAGATGAGGAGTGCGTCAGCTCCCCCTGGTGGCCAGAAAGTTTGCCTCTGTTTGTCAATATATGTATGTCAAAATGTATGTACTACTGTACTGTGACAAATGTCACATGTTTATGTTGAACTGCAGGGATTGTCTGCAAGTATGTGTACTGTAATCCGCTCTGAGTCCTCTTCGGGGTGAGAAGAGTGGAATATTAAATAAATAAATAAATAAAACATTGAATAAATTTGAGGAATGGCTAAGTAAACTTAAAACCCAAGAAATAATGGGAAAAGGATTAATTGGGAAAATATATAATGGATTAATTGGCAAAGAAATAGGGCTGAAGCTGTTTGAGAAAGTCTGGGAAGGAGACCTAGGGCCTCTGACAGATTTCGATTGGAAAAGGGTTCTGAAGTGGAGAGTGGTTAAGAATGTATCAACAAGATTAAAAGAAAATGTATTTAAAGTTATATGGAGATGGTATACCACACCGGTCAAACAACATCAGATGGACAGCAAGCAAAGCAACCTCTGCTGGAGATGTGGCATGCACAAAGGGACATATTTTCATTTATGGTGGGAATGCCCCCAAGTCAGGCATGTAGCCAGGGGGAGGGCTAAGGGGGCTTCAGCCCCCCCGAAATTCTCAGGGTGGTCCGCGAGAAGGCCTTACTGGTACATTATTTAAACTTATGCTTATTCATATCATGATCTAATCACCATGCTCATTATATCCCACCTTCATGGGGTTATTGGGATAACAATACAAAAGGTTTGCTAGGGTAAACCCTCTTCCACCCAGTCTCAGCCCCCGAACCAAACTCAGCCCCCCCCCCGAACCAAAATCCTGGCTATGGCCCTGCCCCAATGTCACGATGCACGGACTTGACCGGCCCCTTAATCACACACACAGAGACGGACTGAAGGCTAACTACTTTATTGAATATATAAAAACAGTTCAAAAGGTAAATTGTCCATAAAAATAGCAAATCCAAAGGCAAAAGGCAATCAAATGTCCAAAACAACTTGGTAAAGTATCCAAAAGACTTGGCAAGGCTCCGCACAGCAATGCGGATTCAGGAACAAGGCAAGGTACAAGATGCAAAACAAAACTTGGTAAGCCACTAACCAACCTAGCTCCGTGGACCCGCTTCGCTTCACGTCTGCTCAGATGAGACGTGGCCAAAGTACTGAGGATCCGTTCCCACGGATCCTATACTTAATCTTCATGGCGAGGACCCCGACGCTCTAGGCTTCTCCTTCTCCAATCTGTGGTACGGGACCTCGGTCTGTCTAGGCTATGAAACCAACCCCTCCTGCTGGACTCAATGCTGCGTCTCCTATCAAAGGTTCGGCCTTGTCTCCCAGCACCTGGGTCTCTATCTCCGTGAGAGCTCTCCTCCCTAGATTCTTCCCAGCCGCTCTCTTCCATGTTTTCACTCAAAGGCTCCTGTGAACCTCTCCCCCCTGGCCGTTCATAAGTTTCGCTATCACTGCTTTCCATTTGCACCTGGTTATCTGTCTCGTCGTAACGGTCAGGCCAACCTTCATCCCAAGCCAAGCTTTCTGTGGGAGAAGGAGGCCCAGTGATGGGAAACTCTCCTTCTGCTAACCTGTCTAAATCCTCTTCAGAATCCATCTCCGCTGCTGCAGGCCCCAATGCCAATGGGACCCCCGGTCCTGTCCCCTGCCCCCCAGGCACAAACGAAAACTGCTGTGCTACACCCAAGTGAAGAATTTTTGGAATGATATATTTATTGAAGTAAGCAATATTATAGGGCTAAATATTACTCCGGATTAGTAATGGACACCACAATGTTGAATTTAGAAATGAAAAAGAAAGAATTGATGATTATTTTACTCACAGCGGCAAGAATTATAATAGCAAGGAATTGGAAAATAATAACTAATCTTACACTGGAAGCTTGGTATAGGGAGGTCTGGAACATAGGCTTAAATGATAAACTAACAATAGAAATGAGTGTATTCAGGGGGGAAACTAATAGATCAGACTTTGAGGCATACTGGTCGGTCTTTATTAAATACACTTTAGAGAGTGAAAATGGAAAGCAATATAACCCTGTTGGTCAGGAATTTTGGATATGACATTTGATTAACGGTTGATTTATAAATATATGGCGAAGGAAAGGATACCTGTTCAGGCCTTGGTGGTGGGTTTATGTGTATGTAAAATGTCCACTGTTTTGTGTTTTGTTTACATTGTAAGTTGTTATTGTATGTAAATAAAATCTTTATTTTTTTTTTAAAAAAAAGAGGCATCTAATGACATTCTCCATTTCCCTAGGATATTCTTATTACTCACCCCTTCACAAAGATTTCCAACTGGAGCAGTGGAAACACCTACTTCCACATTACTATTGGCAACTTGGTACGAGGAAGCAAACTGCTCTGTGAGACCTCATTGGTAAGGAAGATATGCTTATTTCTCATATGGTCCACTAAGTCAGGCATGGACCAACGTTGGCCCTCCAGGTATTTTGGACTTAAACTCCCACAATTCCTAACAGCCTACCGGAGGATTGAAGTTTGCCCATGCCTGGACAAAGTCAATGCGTATGATGTTTTCTCTTTGTCCTTTATGCGTTAGTTAAGCAAACGAACCCAGATGGTGATTCTACCCAATGCTTCCTCTTCATCCTGGAAAGAAGTGACGAGTGTAGTACCGCAGGGTTCCACCCTGAGCCCGGTCCCGTCCAACATCTTTATTAATGACTTAGATCAGTGCTGTCCAACTTCTACTGGACCTAGGGCCAGACTTCCAGTCATTGATGACCTGGGGGGCTGCTCCGCCCCGCCCCCCGGCCACGCCCCTGGCCCCTCCTCCTAAAGGGTCATGCCAGCCTCAGAAGCGGCGATTTCGGCTTCTGAGGCTGGCGTGACTTTAGGAGGGAGGGCAAAGCCAAGGGGAGCCCTCCATGGCTTCTCCCTCCCTCCTAAAGTGTCACGCCAGCCTCCTCCCCTGTTCTGCCTCTCCCACCGGCGCACCGATCAGGGCGCCGGTGGAGAGGCAGAACGGAGAAGGCAGGCCTAAAGAGGAGGAATGCAAGCGCTTGCCTTCCTCCTCTTTAGGCACGCCCTCCCTCCCTCCCTGGCTCCTCCTCCTGCACTGCCCCTTGTCCCTCTCTCCCCGGCGCCGATGCAAACCGGTTTGCAGCGGCGCCGGCGAGATAGGGAAGAAGAGGGCGGTGCAGGGAGGAGGAGCTGGCTCCCTTCCTTCTCCCTGCCCCGCCTCCTCCCCTCCCTCCCCCGCCCCTGCGATCTCGCAGCGGCGCACGGAGAGGGACGGAGGGGTGGTGCAGGAGGAGGAGCTGGCTGACTTCCTCCTCCCTGCCCCGCCTCCCCCGGCCGCCATTTTTAAAAAAAAAAGATTTTTTTAATTCAAAAAACAAATTAAAATGGCAGCCGGGGACATAGCGGGGGCCGTGTCCAACAGGCTGGGGGGCCTTGTACGGCCCCGGGGCCGCCAGTTGGACAGCCCTGGCTTAGATCAGGGGTGGGCCTTCAGGTGTTTTGGACTTCAACTCCCAGAAATCCTAACAGCTTGTAAACTGGTTAGGAATTCTGGGAGTTGAAGTCCAAAACACCTGGAGGGCCGGTAATTGCCCACCCCTGCCTTAGATGATGATAATCTGAGAACAGGGGAACTGAGTATAGTTCTGTTATCGGAGACAGATCACCACCTGGAAAGGTTTAAACTGTAACTGACAGCCCATTGTGAACAACCTGCCTGGTAGTTTGCAGCTAAAGTTGCTTATATCCTCTGCAACTTGAATGGTATAATTAATACATTTCCAAGTAATTTTCTGAGCAATTCAAATAATTCAATATAACTTTGGTCTCTGTTTGTCAAGTGATAATGGATACTTTTTAATTTGTCTACTCTGGCTATGGCTAGGATTCGTGGAGAGGTAAGAGCCTCCATGCCTTGAATCTTTCCTCTTTGTGACTTATCAAAAAAGTCAGAGTTGGGACTAGCTGAGACAGTGCTTTGCTAAAACAAGACCACGTTCTGGTATGTCTGAAAGACAATTACTAAAAAATACTTCTGTGGTTTCCACTGTTTTGGATGACTATTGGTCCGCTTCCAACATTCCATTTCCAGGCACGTCATTGTAGTGTGTGGTTCTCTTTTTCAGCTGGTACTAAGAAATCAGTAGAAGTCCCAACTTGTTGCTCAATGGAATCATGCATGAAGAAAAACAAAACAAAGCAACCCCCCACACCAGCTAAGTCCACACAAGATGAATTTCCCTCCTCAGTAAGCAAAGTACACTCTGTTCTGGATGGTGAAGCACTGCCTGTGAAGTGAGGAACACAGCTCTACTGCTTGGTTCCAGAACTACTTTGAGAAACTGAGTGATATCAGTAACCAGGAATGCATTTGCTCATTTTTGATAATATATCTATAATCAAAAGGAGGGTAAATCTGGCTACAGTGATCCACACCTGAGTTTAGATTAGAGCTGTACCCCAGTTAACAAAGAAAATGTGTTTTTGTGCATTATTTCTGAAAAATCTGGTACCAGAGGCAGAAACAGCATGGGAACATTACATCTAAAGATAAAACAATTCAACTTTTTTGTTCAAAACTAAATAACATAGATATGTGAACTGAAAAAATAGTAAAACTATTAGTAGATAAAACATTTTGAACTTTCTAGAGATCACTTGAAGGCTCATTCACAAAGGATTCCAGGGATACTGTTTTCCTGCACCAGTCTCCACTGTTTTATGACTTTCATTTTTTAATGATTTCCATGTGGTCTTTTTTTAAAACATGCTATGTGTAGGTGATGAGGAAGGCTTATATGTTATCCATTTCACAGTGCTTAGACACTCACTGAATTTCAGAAGGCAGCTGAAATTTATTCTGAATATTATAAGCCCACTATAGTAGGATCAGCTGGAGTAAATTGCCACTCTTTCCCATTTATTGTTATTCATATCATGGCTTACAGCAGGTACGTTTCTGCAACCTGACACTGAAAGTCAGTGTTTCTCCAGTCCTCATTTGGGCTTAACTTTAGTTTGTTTCCAAGAAAAAAAATCAAGGTGTTGGTTTTTGCCTGTAATAAAGGTATGAACATCCAGGAATGAAAGTACTGGAAGCTTCCTGCAATAGAAAACTGCCTATAAACTTTAAGAAAACAGCACTAAAAAGTGAGAGGTGTCTGTCTGCAATATTAATAAACATGGAATATGTCATGTTTACATTTTTGGAAAGATCCTGAATGTTTTCAAATGTATCTTGGCAGCTATAACATAGAAAACATATGGTACTTTCAGGACAATTAGCTAAATTACAATGTCATAATGTGTTTAATGTGAGTTTAGCACAAATTAATGGCTAAAGGTTTTTCCCCCCCAATTCTCACTGATGCAACCTGGGCATGTTTAGGATTTCCATTGTTTGACATTATGAATATGTCCTAAAGCTAACAGGAGCAGCACAAATGTTTCATATAAATTATAAAGTATGTATGTGACTACTGAAAAACAGAAAACAGTTCTAACAGCTAGATCAAATTATATTCTGCAGAACACCAGCAATTACTATCTTTGCCATGCCAGTAAGTTGCTGAATCTTCTTATGGGTTGGCATCCTGTTAAGTAATAAAGAGGTTGTAAGCCTAACTTAACACATTACAAATTCATCTCTATGGTCATAGCAGTATTGCAGTGAGACAAAGTGCACTCAGAATGTTGCATTTGAAATCATTCAGTTCCCAACAGGGGGAATTGCAAGTCATTGGAGAGTTTTGTGGTGACTGATGATGCAGGCATCCATTCCCTCCACAGGCGACTCAAGGCGGTTTTTGCTACCTCACACCCTACAATATACCATCACTCACCATGTAAGAATACACAAAGCACTGGATGGCTGCCACCCAGCTTTCCCCCCAAAACCTCTAAAGAATGAAACTTCACCACATTTCCCTGTTATCAAACATTGCAAGGATTCCTCTGTTGGCAAAGGACTGCTTAACTTCAAAGGTGGGATTTTTTAAGGGTGGGGATTGCATTAGTTTGAACTTTAAAAGTGCCCAATGTGTTCAAATCGATTTGAGGCTGGGTTTTAGAACATTGGATAGCTTTTTAAAATGACCAACTAAATCTCATCCTGGTCTTGCTATGCTCTACTGACACATAATCCTGAGCCAAATTCTTCTACAAAAGGATGCCTCCCTCACAACAGGAGAGGAATCTCAGAAGAATATTGGATATTCATCCAATATTTGATTGAAAAGCTATTATTTACATGGCTGTAAGAATTTGATCATACTAAAGTACTGTTTGTGGACTAGTCACAAGATGGGAGTCCTATAAGGTAACTTTAGGGACCATATTGAGTCATTATCCATGTATCCTTTTCAAAACCTGTATTATCTTATTATCACATTCTTCTCTCCATCCCTTTATAGATCTCAATTCAGAATATGTGTTGCCTCTGTCTTTATTATTATGACAACATGTCTATGTAGTAAATTAAGACTCGGGAAATTTACACCCGAGTTTAGCTTAACATGCTAAATTGCAGTGCTTGTAAAATATATCCATTGGGTCTACAGCTCTTCAAATCCCATGGCCCATCTGAAAAAGATGGTAAACAGCTAAATGCCAGGTACTGTACTATCCCTTGCTTAAGAAAACCCTATGAAATTCATGGGGGTGCCATAAATTGACAGCGACTGAAAGGTTTTGAAGAAACACACACAATGTTTCTAAACTGTGACTATCCATAGTTAACACCATATTGGTTTCCAGGAATAGAAGAAAAAACACTGGTAAAATTTGAAGTTAGCCTATAATTTTATAAAAGTGGCATGGAATAAATGGGGAGTTTTGACACTGAAAACCGAGAAGAAAAGGAAGGTATAATCCTAGCAACAGGTGGCCTCAGAAAAGTGTGTTTAAACTCGGATATCTCTACTAAAGCACTTTATCTAGTAGCCTTAGGGTTGCCAGGCTGCAACCTGTAGAATGAATGTTTATTTTTAATGTGTTGATAAAGTGGAAGATAAAAGATTCATGGCAGCTGCTGCCTACTCTTCTTTCATGGTTTTTCTTCTTCTTGCTTGAAACAATGAGGAAGGCTCCAGTTTTAAAGAAGCTATTTAGCAAAATTTAGGTTTCTTTCTTTTTATCTACAATTGTAGTTTTCTTTAAGTTGTTTTTCGGCATGATTATCGTTTTTCATACATTCATATGTAACACAAACATACATTAAAATACAATCCAACATGCTGGACCAAGTCAGGCACCAGCACACTTAATGCTAATGATTGATTTTGTGGTAACTCTATGGTGCATGATCTACCAAGCACATGATTATTTTATTAAGATTTCTAACAATTCAGAGTAATGACATTATTGTACCCCTTAAAGACTTTCAGATGATTTTCAGATGCCTCAAATGCTTGGGATACAGTCTAATGAGAGCTTTAGACCAACAAATCTGGAGACCCATGGTAATTTTATTATGCTTGGGTAAACCCGTTCTTTCTCCAATGGCTACCACCTTGAACTGTATCCAATATCTTTTTGCTCTCCTTTCAGCAGTATGTTAACACGTGGAATTTTTAAGCTTCAGTGCTCACAATAATCACACTGTATTACTGTTAGTAGAGCGCTTTGTTCCTATTTAATTCCTGCATTACTGACAAAATAGCAGACAGGGTCAAAAAAAGTTTAAAATAAACAGATATTAACTCTAACCTTTATATTTTACTCTTCAGCACCCTTCAGCATATAAACATTTGGTTACATTTTACTATATCAACTACTTGGACCTAGTCCTAATCTTTTTCTTTCATCCTCAGGGCACTTCCAGACTTCACAGAAATGTGCAGCAAAGCAGGTTTTAAAAACTCACACATGCATACATTTTGGTTCCCACACCTTCCCTCAAAACCCAGGCTTTCCCAGGTGGCTATCTCCATGCCATGGTGGTAAGTACCTCAATGGCATGGGGTCACCCCAAATCCCCCCATGCCCCTAAAATAAGAAAAAACAAATCAGGTTGGCATGACATCTCCTTGGAGGCCTCCTGGCACATAGAAATGATGTCCCAGGAAGTTGGAGGGGGAAGGAGTGATTTGGGCCCCCACCTCTTGACATGTCATTTCTATGCACCAGAAGGCCTCTGGAGAGGTGTTGTGCCAGCCCGGTAATTTTTTTCTTATTTAAAATGCTTGCAAGGGCGGAGCGAGTTGGGGGGTTGTTCATGAGTATGAGGGGTATGGACATTTGCAGATGGAACCTTATACATGTGCTCATAAATGTTTTAATTCGCATTCTTGGGAATACATATCAAAATCCAATACTCTGGGTAGTAATTTTTTCCTCTGTTCCTACCCAGAGAAGTACTATTCAAGAAAGTGAAAGCTAAGGGCATTTGTTAAATTAGTTAGCATTCATGAATTAAACAATGGCTATGTTGAGTTTACCTATTATTTATTTATTTATTTATTATTTGGTTTTGTATTCCACTCCTCCCTGCAGGTTCGGGGCGGGTCACAACATATAAAACCTACTCTATTAGACTGTTCTCCTAAATAGGTGGAAAAAAGATGAATGTAGAACAATTCAATATTTATTTGTAAAGGAAAGATCAGTTCATATTTAAAGAAAAAATACTTTTTGTGAAGTTAATTACTGTGCAAAATATTTTGCTCAATGTAATGCTAAAAAGTTTTTTTTCTGCTGAGAAAAAGGAGATATATTTGAAATCTAGATTTAGAGTGTAGATGAGCAGCATACATATAGTTGCTCATAAATTTAGGTTTTTTTATTACCCAGTTCCAGGAATTCCACTTGGATAGACTTTTTGTTTATTTTTCTGACTCTCTGTTGGAAATCAGAATTTAATACCACCACTTTATGTCTAAGGGTTACAACTCAGAAGATTAGTGGAGAACTCCTTGAAATCTCATAAAAGGCTTAAAAAATCTTTTTAAAAAGAAAGGTTTTTTAAAAAAGCAACAACACATTACACTGCCAGCTCTACAGCCACTATAGTTTCTGTTTTAATTCAGAATATAGTGGCCCCCTGACTCTGTAACTCACTCCCCAAGGGTATCAGACAAGCCCCAGTCTTTAGGAGGAGTCTGAAAACGTGGATGTTCCAGTGTGCGTTCCCTGAATAATGTAAACAATTCCCTGCTCTGACCAATTCTCTGCAAAATGTCCTCAGAAGAACTTGGGTTGATCTTCCTACATTGTACTTTAAAACTTTCCTGCTTAGTTACATCTTACCTCTGTTTGTGCCCAGTGTGTTTTTAAAAAAATTAATATATTGTATCTGGCCCGGCCATAAGATTTTAAATTTTTGTGTGTTATTGCTTATTTGTGAGTTATATTAATTGTGCTGCTTTGTTGTTTTATTGATGTGTTGATGGGCTTGGCCTCATGAAAGCTGCACCGAGTTGCCTTGGGGAGATGGTGGCGGGGTATAAATAAATAAATAATAATAATAATAAGGGCTAGCTTTGTATAGAGGTGATCTCTGTATATAATAATAATAATAATAATAATAATAATAATAATTATAATATACAGAGATCACCTCTATACAAAGCTAGCCCTTTTCCCCCCAAGGCACAAGTGGTTTAGTTCCAAGGATCCTCAAAGAAACTTAAGAAGTAACCCAAAAAGTTGGCTTGTTTGAAGAATAGAACTGACTTTTAGAGGGAAGCTGCAGGATACCTATGCCAACAGGGCATTTTGTTTCCCCAAGGTTGAATAATGTTGTCAGGGAGTATATTGTTATGTAGTATTTCTGCCTCTCCCACTGTTTAGTGCATTGGTGGGAAAAATGGGCCCAAGCAATGATGGGACTTGCAGTGGAACAACATATGGAGGATCATATTGTTCTAGATCAGTGGTTCTCCACTTGTGGGTCCCCAGGTGTTTTGGCCTACAACTCCCATAAATCCCAGCCAGTTTACCAGCTGTTCGGATTTCTGGGAGTTGAAGGTCAAAACATCTTGATCTAGAACAGGTTAAGAACTACTGTTCTAGATCAAGTTCTTTACAGTTCTAAATGTTGTTCTTTCCCAAAGCCAAATGACAGGTACACACAGTCCCCTTCAGTGCTCCTCACCCATCAACCAATCCTGACTGGGAAAAGCTTGCAAATATTAAAGTAGTTTTTTATTTGGTATGTTTTAATAGATGAAACTCTGTATCTTATGTTTTTTTAATTACCTTTTGAAGACAAGAACAAAATGCAGCTATTGTAAATTTTATGGAGTTTTTCATATACTCTCTGGGAACAGATTTATAATTTTTGATTTGTGTCCTCCTCTGTGTGTTTTCTTTCTTTCTTTTTTTTAAAGAAAGACTACAGGAGTTACCAGGACACAAAACAAAATAATGTTTCTAGCAGTTGCAAAGTTGACAAATGACATAATCACAATTCCAGAATTTCTAATTTTCTACCTGTCAGCTTTCTTTACTATCCACCATAAATTAATTTAGAAATTATCATTAGAAGTAAAAAAAATCATTGGATTCAACAATCTTGGATGAATAACGTTTCCAGCTCTCTTAAGTCTTGCTGAGGAAGGAAACCAACCTCACCTTAAAAATGTGCATGTTTTCCGGGTTTACAATGCATTCTGGAGAAACAAAGACTGAACAAAGTGCATGCATTTTCAAATTCTCTTCCAGTTCTATCATTCTGTGATTTCCCATTTTATTAGTGAAATGACAGTGTCATTTGCTTCCTTAATGCTAAACCCTCAGCACCCAAGGATTCTGTATGAGCGTATTAGAGAACTTAGAATAGTTGATGCAGGTAAAACATATGATGGAGCAGAGAAGGTGTGTTGGCATTATTTGCTTGTGGTAAAGCCAAGAGTGATTTAAGTGGGCCTTTGGAAAAGTGTGGCTTAATAAAACACCTATATCATCCTCATTGTGTATCATGCCTTTGCCACATGTTTTAGAGAAACTTAATGACAATATTCAGGAGATTTCTTTTCCTTTTGGTTTTATTGGCAACTCTCTTTTTTGTATCCTTCCATCTGTTAAGCCAGATGCCTCAGAACTAAGAATCTTGGCAGTAAATTTTCAAACAACCTACAATAAGTTTTGTGCAGATAATAATGTCACAGTTTTATGATCTGATACTTTCTCATAATGCATATGGGCCTGAAATATGTTTCTTATATAAATGTTCATAAGTTTTATGAGGCAGCAGGATCTCAATAAGTTCTGGTCCAGAGAAATGCATGTTTTGTACCATTTTTGGATTGAATAATTCGGATGGAAAAAATAGATTTTAGAAAAAGAAAAGGAAACATTTGGAAAGCAGTTAATTTATGTATATGGGCTGGTGTAATTTAAAGTTCCTCTAAAATTTAAATGTTAGATTAAATTCCAATGGAAAAGTTCAGTGGTGGTGTTGGGACACTACCAGATGAGAGGTCAAAGTAAGGTGAACCATAGCAATTCCCAGATTTTGTTAATATACCAATGATGTATCTATATTCTGTTGCTGCTTTTATTTTGTATTATAAAAATTGGATAGAAAATAACAAACATTACCTGAAGATATTGGCACAGTTTAGTATAGGTCCTCAGAAGCATTGTCATGTACCTATAGGGGGTTTGAGGGTGGCTACATGATCCATCACTCTTAATTCCAAAAAGACATATGCATGAACATATGTCAGCCTTATGTTTCCAATTTGACCTTGACCTCTTTCATTCCAGAGGCCAAAATATAACTTAGACCAGTGATTCTCAACCTGTGGGTCTCCAGTTGTTATGGCCTTCAACTCCCAGAAATCTCAGCCAGTTTACCAGCTGTTAGGATTTCTGGGAGTTGAAGGCCAAAACATCTGGGGACCCAGAGGTTGAGAACCATTGACTTAGACTCAGTTGCCTACTACAGGTACTTTGGAGTAACATTACACTTGGAGTGGCGAGGGAAGGGGGGAATCCAAAATCCATCCAGTGGCAATATTTTTATTGGGCCATTTAAAAGATGGAAAATATCTTTAGCTAGAATTTAAAGATTTACAGACTTCTTCATCAGGCAACAATAGTAAAATAGAATTAAGGGAAAGGCCGTGGGAATGTTGGAGGTCAGTCTATGTTTTGGATGTTAGATGAAGTATTGGTAGGGAAAACTGCCTTCCACATGGTCTTAAACTGACTGGGAAGAAAATTAAATAGAACCAATTGGGCTACTTCACATTAGGTTACAAAGCTCCAAGCCTGCTTCCAAACCACTAGAACCAGCCAAAATACTTTCTAAATGCACACATGTGTATATTTGAAACACTTTCAAATAAAAGTAATGTATACAGTCATCCATCCATTAGGAAAGACGCAAGCATGGAATATTCCTATCATATAACATAAGAAATTTTACATTAACCTTGTATTTATAATGAGATTTTTTAAAAAATAATCTTACATTCGTTGTACACTCATTGGCTAAATTGGCTTTGTCTCATGGCTACTGATAGTAATGACATTTTGCAACATCATTGCATAAAACATGGAATGGTAACTGCCAGCATTTCTGGGTCAAACTTCAGGGACTTATAGTCAGATATCATTGGGAGAGAAACATGATTCTTGATTAATGATTCTCAAATTCTACTCTGCCAGATGTTTTGGGCTTCAGCTCCCAGAAGATCCAGCTCACTAGGCCACTTATCAGGGATATTGGGACATGAAGTCCAAGACCAAAGCTTGGGAAAGACTTTTAAAGCACTATTTTTGTTGTTTCCCATATCAAAATGAACAATGCTTAGAAAAAGTTTGAGGATTCAGGTTCATTTTTCTATTCATACCCCTATTAAAGCAGCTCCACTGGCTGCTGACAAGTTTCCGGGCCCAATACAAAGTGCAGGTTATTACCTATAAAGCCCTATATGCTTCAGGTCTAACCTGTTTTCGGGACTGCATATCCTTCTATGAATCGGCATGGGCTCTAAGAGCTGCCGGGGAGGCCCTCCTCTCAGTCCTACCTCCATCTCAAGCACGGTTGGTGGGGACAAGAGAGAGGGCCTTCTTGGTGGTGGCTCCCTGGCTTTGGTATACTCTCCCTAGAGAGATTAGGTTAGCTCCCACTCTCCAAGTTTTCCAGCCACACTTGAAAACATGTATTTTAAAACAATCCTTTAACCATGATTCTGATCTTAATTATTAAACTCAAATATCTAGTTATTTGCCTCACTTCAGTACTTTATCGGGCTGATTGTATACAACTTGACTATAACTGCAGCCATTGTTGCATTTTACTGAATCTTTTAGATTAGTGGGGAGTTTGTAATTTTATGTAATTTGCTATGTTATTTTGTTATCCATTTATACTGTATCTTTATATGTTTGGCTGTATTTTGTATATTGTTGCACTACTGAGTGCTTTTTGTGAGCCGCCCCGAGTCTTTTCGAGGAGATGGTGGCAGGATACAAATAACAATTTTTTTGTTATTATTTTCTCAATTTTCTTTCACATGTGCATCTAGCTTTTATTGTCTTGGGTTGTCCTTCCTGGGGTTTTCTATTTTTTTTTACCTTAAAAAAGCAACATTTGTAATTGCATAATTGTGTAGCTCTGAATGAAATCTTTGTTTTTCCTTGCTACCAAATTTATAACTTTGGAAAAGGGTGGGAATGAAACACAGAATAGTGATGCATAAATTCATTTGTTTCAATTCAAATGTTTCATTTGTTAAAGCTCTGGAATAAAATATTTTTTCTTAGACACAGGATGGCAGTAGAACATCATGATTGCCAGGGCCATGAAATGTTGCTCATATAAAGATTATTCTTTAAATGAAAATATTGATGAGCATGTTTTTAAAGAAAATGGGAAAACTATTTTTGAATTCTACAATTTATCCTCAGTAGGAATAATTTCAGAAATGTAAAATCTATTAAATGATTTACAGAGATTTCAAAAAACGCCTACATTATGTGATGCAACATCTACATGTTATTCTGTTGGCTTCAGGTTTCCTGTAATCTTCATAATTCTTTAATTACTACATTTCTTGCAATATTAAATTTTAGTTCTGGTTTCCATACTATTCTTATTTTGAAGAAAAAGGATTCCCTGAATTTGAGATTTTGAACAAAGTGAGAACTTCAGCTAAGCCTGGCATGTCAGTGAATTCACTGTCAAGGAAAATCAGGCTGATTTTGTCCATTTAGACCACTGATTCTCAAAGTGGGCAGTACCACCCCCTGGTGGGTGGTGAGGCGATCCAAGGGGGCGGTGGGAGGCTCAGGGTATTGGGGGGGGGGCGGTGAACCCCTTTAAGTGAACGATTGTCCATTTTGGAGCGGTTGCGCGGCACTCTTCTTTGGCCCTGTCTCCTTTGCTTTGACTTATTAGATATTTGGATTAGAATTTGTAAGAGTAGCAAAATTATTTATGAAGTAGCAACGATAATATGGTTGGGGGGTCACCACAACATGAGGAACCTTATTTAGGGGTTGGCTGGATTCTTGGAAGACACGGATTATCTAGATCAAGTGCAGTCTGGTTTTAGACCAGGACATGATATTGAGACAGCCTTGGTTGCCTTAGATCTACGCCAGGAACTGGACAGGGCAACTGTGTCCTTGTTGGTTCTGCTGGACCTCTCATCAGCCTTTGATACCATAGACCATGGCATCCTTGTGGGATGCCTTGTGGGAATAGGACTTGGAGGTACTGTTCTGCAGTGGCTTCAGTCCTTTCTGGAGGGTCGCTCCCAGAAGGTGTTGTTGGGGGACACCTGCTCGGCTGTACTGTGGGGTTCCACAGGGTTCAGTACGGTGCCCTATGTTGTTTAACATTTGCATGAAGGCATTGGGGGAGATCATCCAGAGTGTCGGAGTTCGGTGTCATCTGTACGCTGATGATGTCTAACTCTATCACTCCTTCCCACCTGCGACTAAGGAGGCTGTTCAGGTCCTGAACTGGTGCTTGGTGGCTGTAATGGACTGGATAGGAGCAAACAAATCGAAATTCAATCCCGACAAGACAAAGGTACTCCTGGTCAGTCAGAAGGCCCAACAGGGTATTGGGTTACAGCCTGTGCTTGATGGGGTTATGCTCGCCCGGAAGGGGCAGGTTCGCAGCTTGGGAGTGATCCTGGACTCATCACTGAGCGTGGAACTCCAGGTCTTGGTGGTGGCCAGGGGAGCTTTCACACAATTAAAGCTTGTGCGCCAACTGCGCCCATATCTTGGGAGGTCTGACTTGGCCATCGTGGTCCACACTTTGGTTATTCCCGAATAGATTACTGCAACACACTCTACGTGGGGTTGGCTCTGAAGACTGCTCGGAAGCTTAAGCTAGTCCAACGCTCAGTGGCCAGGTTGCTCATGGGAGCGGGATATAGGGAATGTATAACACCCCTCTTACGCCAGCTCCACTGGCTGCCTATTAGTTTCCGGACACAATTCAAAGTGCTGGTTTTAACCTATAAAGCCCTAAACAGTTTCGGCCCAGTTTACCTGTCTGAACGTATCTCCCTCTATGTACCACCAAGGACCTTAAGATCATCCCTTGAGGCCCTGCTCTCAGTCTCACTGCCATCACAGTCACGTTTAGTGGAGACAAGAAACAGCCTTCTCTGTGGTGGCCCCTTGGCTGTGGATCTCACTCCCTTATGAGATTAGATCTGCCCCATCCCTTCTGATCTTCTGGAAGAAACTCAAATCCTAGCTGTGGGATCAAGCATTCACAGAATATACTGATTTTCTGATGAAGATAAGGTTTTAGTGGACCGCAATAGACTGATTTGGGTGACAATTTGAACCAGCCAACTGTTTTAATGTATATTTATAGCTGGTTTTTAAATGTATGCTTATTGTATTTTTTGTTATGTTATTATATTGTGTCGGCATTGAATAATTGCCTTTTGGAAGCTGTCATGGAATGGCAGCTGGTGGGCTCTGTTGTAAAAGTATAGGTGAACAGGCACATGCTGCCAAAAAGCTCCTCATGTGATAAAGTCATTTGTCTCATTATTTCCAAATGCATTTACTCCAACTGTATTTAAGATGGCATCTAATTCCATATGATTTAATCTGAACTGAGATTCTAAAGCAGTGGTTCTCAACCTTCCTAATGCTGCGACCCTTTAATACAGTTTCTCATGTTGTGGTGACCCCCAACCATAACATTATTTTCGTTCCTACTTTATAACTGTAATTTTGCTACTGTTATGAATTTTAATGTAAATATCCAATATGCAGCATATATTTTCATTCACTGGACCAAATTTGGCACAAATACCTGATACACCCACATTTGAATACTAGTGGGATTAGTGGGGATTGATTTTGTCATTTGGGAGTTGTAGTTGCTGGGATTTATAGTTCCCGTACCGGGCAGACCCATCGTCTCGGCAAGGGACAGTATTTTGGAACCATTAGCCAAATACCTCGATAGTATTCTGCAACCTTCTGTACAGTCCATGCCCTCCTATATCAAAGATACGACGGACTTAATCTCTAAGATAGAACACATCAAACTTCCTGTGGGCACCATTTTGGCTACTTCAGACATCACCTCGCTCTACACGAACATCCCACTGGAAGAATCCAGAGTTATTATTGAGAGTGTCCTCAACAGTAGACCAAGACCCCTCACACCTCCCACCGGCTTCCTTCTTGATTTATATGACTGTATTACAGAATACAACTATTTTAGATTTGAACAACAATTCTATATCCAGAAAGGGGGCGTGGCCATGGGGTCCCCGGCCGCACCCACCATCGCGAACTTATTTGTGAGATCACTAGAGGATCGTTTTCTTCATTCCCAGGCGGCATCCGGAACAACTGCCACCAATGTCTTACACTGGTGGAGGTACATCGATGACGTCCTGCTCCTACTCAAACCGGACACCCGTCACAGAGATTGTGACCATTGGCTGGACTCTTGGCACCCCAGCATCAAATTTACCACCGTTTATAACAATGTGGAAGTGAATTTCCTGGATATAACCATCTTTAAACACGAGGATGGCTTGGGAGTGAAACCATTCACGAAACCCATTGCAAAGAATTCTCTTTTGCATTATGGAAGTTTCATCCATCACCATTGAAGAACAATCTTCCATCTTCACACCTTATCCGGATAAAACGGCCTCAAAGTAGACAAATTCTCAATGTGGTCAAACGTCATTGGCCCCTTGTGGCCGATGTTGCAGGATTGGATAAACCTCCGATGCCAGCATTTAAACGTACCACCAACATTGGAGACTGGCTCACCCACTCAGATTTGGGGGCCAGGAGGAAGACCACCAGCAGCTTCCAAGCTGGAACTTTCAAGTGTGGGCATTGCATTTGTTGTGACTTTGTGAGCCCCTTGAAGCAGATTCAAATTCCTGGCACGCCCAAGACCATTAAACTCCATCAGTTCTGTACATGTGCCACAGAAAAATGTGTGTACCTCCTTTTTGCTCGTGCCCCCTCCTTTATGTGGGGGTTACCAAACGCCAGCTGAGGGCGAGGATTAGGAACACAGACTGAAAATCCTCTCTGGTAATGAAGACGTATACTTATACAAACACTTCAAAGAAGTCCACAAATCCATCCCGGATTTTAAGTTCGTTGGATTAGAAAAAGTGGAGATGCAACCCCACATGGACCTACAATCCACCTTACTCAAAACTGAATTGAAACATATTATACAATGTGCCTGTGAGCAACCTTTCGGTTTAAATGAGCCTGTCAGTTTAAATGCTTTACTGAATTAAACTACTGCACCAAGACCCACCCGCTGGGGCTCCAGCTGTATCCCATCTTCCTGTTAGGATATAGCCTCCAGGAAGGCTTTAGCCTGGACCGGACCTTCGGTCACTGCGCCATTTGGCCCTTTATTTTCCTTCGACCGCATCAGCGGCTTTCTCCCATTGGGGGACCTGAAAACAACATTTG